>WEIV01006128.1:17475-79599 GCA_013390005.1 Calyptomena viridis | reverse complement strand
CCTCTTCAAATGTCTTGAGGTTCCATCAGGCCCTTAAATGTGTTGCAGGACCAAAGGTAACAGTCACTTCTCTTCTTTACCTTGCCGGGGGCTACAGGCTGAATGCGGTTGGGCTCTGACTCCCACAGATAGTAGATCCAACGGACAGTGATGACAAGTTCCTGGTGCTCTGTTTGCTGTATGATTTTACTCAGTGTCTGTCTCTGCTACTGTCCATCTGGCTGCCAGCCCTAAGCTAATTAAATTGAAATGCAGTTAAAAGGTCTGTTTGTTTGTACATTCTAAGTTTATCTAAATGTCTAGGTACTGTGACTTCTGTCATTTTTAATGAGTCATTTTTTCTCTCTGTAAGTATAACACTGCATCTAGAATAGCCAGCAGTGTCTGATAGACTAAATCAATATGGTATCAAGATGTCAATTTTTCTGTGAGAAATATTAGTGGGGATTCCTATTACGTATCTTTTCACATATCTACTTCTCTGTCAAAGAAATAAAATCTGATGTGACTTCAAGGTGAAATGTGAGCTGGAATGGGAGACTCTAAAAGCTTTGTTTTTAGTGTTGTAAAGCAATGGGAACATACTTTTGAATTCTTGGATTGCCCAATTGCTGATTTATCTTCAGAGCTCTTGAAAAGTCTGGTCATTTATTTTGATACCTAGAGTTCAGGAGGCAGATGTTTTCTGGTACTTCTTTTTCCCAAGAGCTTCTGTGAAAATGTATCC
Organism: Calyptomena viridis; assembly: GCA_013390005.1. Lineage (NCBI taxonomy): Eukaryota > Metazoa > Chordata > Aves > Passeriformes > Eurylaimidae > Calyptomena > Calyptomena viridis. The sequence goes on along the minus strand of WEIV01006128.1, from coordinate 78,872 downwards.
TGCATATTTCTAAGTGGTAGTTCAGAGATGCAGGTAGGACGTGCACACTCCTTGCTCAGACAGAATGCATGTCAGAACTGCAGGGCCTGTGGATTTGCTGCAGTTGAACATTCTTTCAGAGTAAAATTTGATCAGTGAATCATTACAACAAGAAAAGAGGCTCACTGTGAACAGGGATTTGCATTTTCAGCAATGCTGTTCACTGTGAGAAGAAACTTGGGATCATACATCTTCCATCCAGGTTTTAAAGAAGCTATTTTGTCTGATAGACTCACCTTGTGAAGCATCCTTGGAAGTTTCTGCTTTCAAGGCTCTTGGAAAGTCATTTGCTATATAGAGGCGGTGTCTTTGATCTCCAAGGAGAACTCCATCAGTCCCACATGCAGTTTATTACTGAAGCCTATTGAATACAGTGAGCACAAAGTTTGCTCATCTCTCTTCCCATGCTCCCCCCAGCCAACTGCCACCAAGTTAATAAGTCTTCAGAAATGCCAGACGTTTCAGATTCTGAGTTATAATTATGTTGCACCTCCCATCCTGTCCATTGAGAGAGTAAATTAATGGAATGTTAAATTAAGCAGAATAGATGCTCAGCACCATCCTAATCCTCCTGCTCCCTTAATGAATTAGATACTCATGCTTCACTTGCATCCGGATGACGTCAAGGATTATTTTACCAGCTGCCTTATATTTTCATTCCATGACTTGGCTGTCATTATTAACATGCTAAAATGATTGAGTGAAAGAGACCTTAAGGAGAGGTGAAAAAAAATATATGGGAACATGAACATTCATGCTAAAATGGAAGAACCTGATCTTGGAAGGATGGCATCTTCAACGTGATATGCTAGAAACACTATGTTCATTTATGTGTCATACTTGTGAGGGATCTTGCAGAATCCAAAGCACTTACTTGATGGTTGTTTGCTTTATTTACAATATTGAAACAGAGGGCTTTTTTATCCTGTGTTTAACAAATGGAGAGAATTTATCTAAATCAGTAGAAAATCCAATGTTTTCCCCTTCATGTGCACACCCTCCCCTCCATCAGTGAAGCTGCCATCATGAAGGAAAGACTAGTGGCCTGATAGTTAAGGACTGATTGATCTATCAGCTGTCTGCTGTTACAAAAACCTTACAGCACACAGTTGGAAATACACAGAAATTCTGTAGTACTCCCTGAATGAATTCCCTCCCTCAGTGTTTCCACGTGATGATATTGGGGTCCTTTTATTCAAGATAAAATAGGACTATTGGTACTTCAGACATCAAGCTAATTCAGTTTCAGAAGTCTGAATAATATACATCTATAAGAAAGCGAGACAGCCCAAGCAGAAGAGAGAATTGAGCTACATATAAGTGGTTCTCAGGAATGGAAGGAACCTCAAGAGGTCTGTGATGTTCCTGACCAAAAACAAGGTCCTCTGAACCTGAATGATAAGCCTGATGTTAAAAAAAATCTCTGTTTGAGGAGACATCCTAGTTTTCCCAGTGTTCTGCTTTTCCTATGATGAAAAGGGTTGCTTGGTTTGTTTTCCTGATGTAAAATGGATATCAGTGTTTTGAAGCCACATGCTGAGCTCTTGTTGGCAGCTCACAGGTCAGTTGCTAATGTTAGGTGTTTCAGTTGTTTAATTCCCAAAATTTTTCTTTCTACTAGTTCTCACGAACAAAACTGACTCATGTTTTTGGATGTGAGTAAATACTTCTGTTTGATGACTCGTCATTTACTATTTTTAAGCAAATGGTGTTTGGTTAAAAATCCAGCCCAATAAGCCATTCATGGAATAGAAGTGGCATAAAACCCAAGTGCTGCTTGTAGATATAGAAAGGCACATAGGCTTATATATGTGTAATGTAAATAATATATATATATATTAGACTACTTTTCTGTAGTAGAGATAACCTGACAATGAATTCTCTGTTTTAAGATGGATGCACAAATTCAGATCATGTCTCTGCTTCGGAATTTCTCAAGCAAAGCATCTTGTTGCAATGAATAGCTTTGTTGCTGAGTTCTTTTCATGGTCAGCTGGCCAAGTGGGAACATGCAGGAAGGACACATCATTCAAACAATGTAAATATATGTCTACCGCAGCTGGGAACACGAACAAAACATTTCAGAGGGTTCGGAAGGGCTCCAGGAGAGCTGACTTTGGAAAAGTCAAAAAACTGCCCTGATATTGTTGCCTTTTTCATCTGCTCTTGATACTGGACATCCAGGTGGCAGTGCTGCAGGCAATGGCTTCTTTTTTTGTCATTCAATGAGAACAACAAACTCATCTTGCAGGACCTCAGGTGTCCTTCTCTGCTCCATCTTCTCTTTGCTTTCCTTGTTTCTCTTCAATCCATTTCCCTATATAATGCTTAGCACTTACATTTCCCTACTTATCACTATGACACTTTTCAAACCAATATTTTCATGTCTTGATTGCAGTTTGAATAGCTGCAGTAGCTTAGAAGTCTTTCTTTATCTTAGAGTATTTGCTGAGTAAGTCAACCTATTTAAATCAAAACTCCAGTTGTGTCAGTTTTTTTGTCAGTTCTTATTTCTCTCTTTTTTCTCTCAAAATCTGGAACTCTTACTTGTAAAAGATGTTCATAAGTATGATTAGTAGGGCTTTTTTTTATTTTAGATACTGTAATATTGCTCATGAAAAAAAGAGGAAGAGTGCCCAAGTATCTGGTCGGGGCTAGTTACTTTGGCCTGGCAGGACACATCGTGCTCTCTCTTTGCATTCCTTGTATGGCTCAAAAGGAATGAGCATGGTGATGTGGTGCCTAATCCTTGCATAGCTCCTCCTGCACTAGAAGGTTTTCTGATCATTTTCCAGGAGAAGGAAGCACAGGATGCTGGTGAACCCCAGCACTGAACCCCATGGAGAGTCAGGCAGAACAAGATACTCCAATAGTGCCTCATCCTGAACCACAGACACTTAGCACAAATGTAACCCTAAGACAGTCCCTGACCCGAAGAGCCATCAATCAACAAAATGGAAGGCTGTACGTAGATGGCAGAGAGCACTGCAAAGTGACAGTCAGACAACATTAATCACTGTGATAGGTGGTAATGGATTTAGCACATCAACATAATTATTCGTTTAAAAAAACTGGTATCATGGTGAGGAAGAAATTACTTTATGGATGCGTATATCCTTTCCTGTTCATTGAGATGAATTTTACTCTCTGAAGCTATACTGGACACTTTTCTCTTCCCACACCCCCTTCCCTCTTCCCAAATATATGGGCTCTGCACTTGCTTTATGCCCTGGCAGAAAATTTTTGCAATAATACATTTCATTTTCACTAATATCCCTGTGAAATATGTTGTTCAGATTTATGAAGTCCTTTAGGTCCTTGTGCTGTGACTGAATTTCCACCTTCCACTGCTTATCCTGAAAAAATGATGAGTCAGAACAGATTAAGGAAAAGTACTGTGTCTCTCCAGCTTGAGTCTTCCCATGTTCCTGAAGGATCAGTGACTTGCACGATAGCTGTGTTTAAAGAATGAATCCTGAATCAGGGTGGCCGCTGCCTGAGAGGGTAAGAAAGGGCAAAGAGCAGCAGTCTTAGTGAAGGGAGATGTCTGAGGTCACTCCATAGAGCAGTGGCAGAGCTCTCAGTTGCAGCAAAAAACCTCCCCAAACAGTGAAAACACCGTGCTTTTATATTAAATGCTGTAGTTAATTTCAGACAGGGTAAATACAGTCACCTTGAATAGTTCATGACCCTTTTGATTTTACAGAGTAAGAATTTACTTCCAGAATTTAGAGAAACTGAGATTGTGCCCCAAAACATTTGTAATTTCATAACACACCAACTAAGTGTATTCAGTCAATGAGAAAGAGAGGGGTAAATAAACCTAAGTTTTGTTTCCAAGGTCAGAGTTGCAGGAGAGTTAGCCATCTGTGCATTTTTATAATAAAGCTGCTCAGAATTGTTGGTGTTTCAGCCTGTTTGACTTCTGTTTAGAGATTAGCTTGAGCCCTTGGGTTTCTTTAAGCAGTGCATTGATAATTCCTCTGTTGCTGGAACAGTTGCATCTGGAACACATAGATGTAGCAGCTGCTTTGAGGAGGTTCTCAAGGTCGGGCTTTGGCTAGAAGGGGATCCCAAGAAATCTGATCATCTTCATTTGTCAGTTACTGTTGGCTGGAAAATCCTATCTGCTTTCTTCCCCTGGCTCCCACCAGGCTCTGGCTTTTTAATGTATGTGGTTCTGTATCGTCAGCATCTGAGAATCCCAGATCTCTGTTAAAAGTCAGTTATCCTCCTGCTCACCAGTATTAAGCAGGAAGGCAGTTTTGTAGATGTGTGAGGGGCAGCCCTATTCTTTTTATTTTGAGTTTACAATCTTGCCATGTTTCTAGGTGTGAATGGGAAAACCAAACATCTAAATGTGACCTAATGCAGAGATCTCTCACAGAGTTTACATGCAGGCCTAGTATCTATTTTCAGGTGGGAATGAAGGTTATTTTTCAGTTCCTGTCTGAGGTGCTTGGAGTTTGACGATAAAACTACCTGTATAGTTGTGTCCTTCCTGCAGCTGTTTTCACTCAGTGCCACTCTGCCTGGGGAAGGAGGCTAAAAGCACCAGAGCCTCCTCTCTTCCATACTTAACAGGTTTGCCATAGGAACGCCCCTCATGGGTCCCACACCTTTGTGCTGGGTGCTGTAAGCAGAACAAAAAGATAATCCCTGCCCTAGCGAGTTTAGTATCTAAGTGCAAAATGGAAGCTTAAGCTTCCCACAGCAAATCACCTTAGTTCAGACACATTTCAGCTGCCCAAAGAACTCTGGAAGCAGGCTGAGTGCAGCAGTATTGCTTGGCTAATGCACACAGCAGAGAGCTAGGACTAACACTGCTGGGCACCAGTATATATCCTACTCCCGGTGAGCCTGCACAGGCCAGGCAGTCACCAGCCTCATTGCTCCTCCTTGGAAATGAGCCGGGTCCTTGATGTTACTGATTTGTCATCTACTGGTTGTATCTTAAGATTTTATGCCCTTTCTGTGCGAGTAAACCTCCTTGAGCTACTCTGTGTTATCCTCTCAACAGTTACAGCACTTCTGCTAGTTTATACTTTTCTTACCTTGCATCACTTATATACCTTCTCACATCTCCTCGCTTACACATCTTCTCACAGCTCAACAGTAATTTTCTTAGAAAATTGATCTATCAGTTGTGCAACTGTGTGGCACCACAGTGAAGCCCCAATCATGGACCTGAGCTGGGCTGCCAGTTACACAGAGGGAGCCTGGAAAAGCAGCACTGAGAAGCAGCTGGACCAATGCATTGATTAGCAATTGCCTTTTGGGGTTTGCATCCTTTCTGTGAAAGATTTTGAAGATCAAAAGTGAAGAGCTCTGCCAAGGTTAGTGGTGACTTCCAAGCAGGCAGGAGAAGGGCAGCATGGAAAGAGGCAAATGTGGGCTTCTTTGACATTAGTGCTTGGATACCTGGCTTCACAAGGAAAATGCGGGCAGGAATCACTACACTGACAAGGTATGGGAGGAGATCAATAGGTAAGCCTGAATTATAAAGGCCTGTCTCCATTTTCAAGCCCCATTTCTGTTTATGCTGCAAAGAAGAGGGAACTGGCAGAAGGCAGATATAGTTGAAGCAAAAAGTTAGGCAAGTGATCTGAGGGGCCAAACGCTGTCTGGATGTCAAGATACATTTCAGCAAGGCCAAAGGAAAGAAGGATGATCACAGTAATTGAGAGGAGAGCCAGCCTTAGGTATTTGAAAGAATAGGAAATGATTTGTACGGAGCTGTTACAGATAATGAATCTGCCTGATCTAGATGTGGCTGCCTGAGAGAAGGTACAGAGAGAAATCTGCATTGGGTGATCCATGGGTTGTTGGTCTGCCATACAGGTAAGATGTCATACTGCCTTCAGTGATGAGGAAATAACTTGGAAAAGGGATATCATGGGAAGAAAAAGAGCTTTAAGTCATACTGGACTTGCATTGCCAACTCTACCAGCATCTTTCTGCCAGTCTCATGAAGATCTTTTTAAAAACTTTTAAGAACATGTGCAGGCAAAACTCATTTGTCAGTCCTCAGCACAAGGATGTTAGCTGGATCTGTATGCTAATGCAGATTGAAATAATTCAAAATAGAATACAGAGAGAGAAAAAAGGGGGATCAAGAAAAGAGCTTTATAAGGAACACCAAGAGCCAGCTGGGAACAGATTGGGGAACTGTGTGTGTCTTGCATGCCATTTTGAAAGTAGCCTTTAGAGTAGTAGGAAGAGAAGGAAGAAATACTCAAAGAAATTAAAAGATCTGGTATCAGTTGAGCACTGTCACTGATACCAACAGCTGCTAGACCTAAGACCTGTCTGAGAAGAGATCATTAAAGAACGGGGAAATATGAACTGCAGCAGGTTTAGGGTGAGACTAGAGAGGAGAATCTCCCAACAGTGTTGGTAATGGCATCAGTTAGAGATGAGGTTTAGGATGAAAGGGAAAGACAGAGTGAGGCAGGATCTAGAAAGCAGTGCTAGGAATGAGCAGTTGTGTAGTTGGCTGTGACATCTATGGAAAAAAATAATTATTTTTTTAGTAGCTATTTAGGATCCAAAAACTATGACTACTTTTTTTTTGTTCTCTTGCTTTTATAAGTGTGTCATCTTTCTGTTTTGTGGTTGTTTAGGGTCTGCCCTTTCTGAGATATTTTTGCATAATGTAGCTTTCAAAGTCTTCCTTCTGTTTATTACTACCTCTGCTCTTTTTTGTCTTCCAAATAACTTCTATTTCATTTGAGAATTGTACCCTGGGGTGCTTCAATTATGTATGAAGGTGGAGTATTTGGGATGTGCTATTCACAAGTGCTTTCAGTATGTGATCTGAGCTTTGAATATGAGCAGAATCACCAATATTTTAGTTTCTAGGGCACCTTCTCTTAAATGTGCAGTCAAGATGTAGCTTTTATTCCTAAGTGTTCAGTTTTTTACTCTAAATTTCTGTGAGACTTAGAAACCTTCCACATGAGGATGATGAAATCATGTTGGATTGAACATATCTAGTGGGGCTGCTATACATAGAGAGATGGCAGAATTGACCATGTTGCTATTCTGATAAGAAACAAATAATGGAGGGATGACTAGCTAAAGCTCCATTTCTGTCTCAGTACTGTGGTTTAAAGATCTTCAGCTTGTATTTGCCTCCTAAGACATGTCACATGTATAGAAGCTATCCCACTTGGTGCTGTAAATCAAATGAATCAGTATCCATTAGAAAAGGATACACAGTGGAAGAGATCTCTGCAGATATTTGAGAAGCATTGCTTTGACTGTCACCTGCAGAAGCAGAGGGTATTGGCTGCCAGTATCTCCATCTGTTATCCAGCAAAAGTTGTTGAGTTTGTGCTTCTGATGATATTTTGCTGGTGGTGCACATGGAAAGGGCACAAAGCTCTAATGCTGTCCCAGGGCAAACCAGAAGGTCTAGTGAATGGTTTAACAAACATTTTTGGGGAGCAGCTTCTGACTGTGTGAAGGTCTTGCAGCCAGTTTCTGGCAATTTGTGCTTTTTCTGCAGACTCCTGACTCTTAAATAGCACTTCTAACACATTATAGAAAGGGAGGGAATGCTGTGGGCTTCAATAGGCAGGATCTTAATGATTTAAGAAATAAGCTGGATGAGAGGACAGGGAAAGGGGAAAATAAAGGCCATATGAGATCTTCAGCATTTTCAAAGATATTTGAAGCTACGCCTTTGCCAGTTGTCTGTACCCAGCCACTGTTTCACAGCAGCCTTTGTGCCTTCCAACATTGTGCTGCAGTCACCCATCTTCCCAATAGAGCTGGACATGATAAAGCTTTGAATGATGCTTCTCCAAAACAAGAAATACTGTGCCAAGAACAAAGTCTGTTGGATAAGCAAGGAAGTGCCCAAAGAGAGAAGGAATATATTTAACATTGGAGGAGGAGGGAAGGTTCAGCAGTGGGTGTGGATGTGTGAGTAAAGGGCACTGGGGAGGTAAACAGATAAAAGGGGGATGAGACTCACAGCCAGGTGCACAGGGAATTCTGCTAACAAAACCTATGGAGTATGTAGCATCCTAGTATGAAAACAGTGGTACCTCAGTGGACAGTTGCATGGTGGGCATGCTCTTTAAAGCAGCGCTTGCAGGCACAAACCAGCCCACAGTGAGGAAACAGTTGGCACCAGCAGACCAGAAGACTGTCTCATCCTTTAGAGGGACAGCACCCTACAAGGAACACGGAGTAAGCACGGAGCAGTAGAGAATCCTGGCTGGCTGACTTGCTGGATTAGGGGAGGTATGGTGTAGGACACTTTTATAGACTTAGAGAGATTCTTGCTTTGTTTTCAGCTCAACTGCTAATCTAAGGTCAAAACTGATCTGTCTGTATCTTCTGTCTCCACTGCCTTGTCTGTAGATTTTAAGGGTTTGATGTGTGATCTCTGTGCTGATGTACTAGTAACCTAATCTTAGTTTTATTGCCAATAATCATGAAGTACCTTTGCTACTGTAAATTTGGAACAATCTGCCCTTTGAATGCATTCCACTGTTCAGCTGCTCTCTGGAGCCCTGATTAATAACCTAAATGACTTATCATAATTAGCTAGTCCTCAGCCTTAGAACTGGGGAAATCACAAATTCAACAGCTTTCAACATTAAGTGGATCAGGATCAGGGAGTCTACAAACATTGCTGCCTTTGTCCTCATCTGGAAGCTGTTTCTATCAAAAAGTGGATTTTAAATTTTTTTTAAAGCAATGTGCATTTAAGACTTCCTTTTAATATATGCTCTACTTCTTTTTGGAATTAGTGTGCGTTTGTCCTTGCATCATCTTTGTTCTTTACCATGTCAGTTCCTTCAAAATACAAATTATGCCTCATTTCTCAGAGATTTCATACATAACACACTCTGATGGAGTCTATTCTACAATGCCTGCATTGCTAGGGAATATTACATAAAATGTAATATTGAGAATAACAATGCTGGGAAATGCACCATCTAAAATAGGGAGAAGGTGTTTAATTGAATTTTGTTCTTTTCTAAGATAATTGAATTACAAATTCCTGGGAGCACTACTGCAAACACGAGCATTTTTGTTCTCTGAGCATTGCAATGAGCTTTCATTTGTAACAGAGTGTGTATAAGAGAAATATGATATACAGTCCTGCATGCTTTGCCTAGTCGAAGTGTCAAACAAATTCAACAAAGTTGTGGATACATCACTCAAAAAAACCAACGAAAATTCCTTTTTCCTGCCCCTGAACAAATTTCAGCTTTTTCACAGACAGGTAAAATCACAGAATCACAGAATTAACTAGGTTGGAAAAGATCTTTGAGATCATCAAGTCCAACCTGTTGCCTAACACCCCCTCATCAACTAAACCGTGGCACTAAGTGCCACATCCAGTCTTTTTTTTAAACACTTCCAGGGACGGTGACTCCACCACCTCCCTGGGCAGCCCATTCCAATGGCCAATTCTGTGAAGAATCTTTTCTTATCTAAACTTCCCCTGACACAGGTTGAGACTGTGTCCTCTCGTTCAGTCACTGGTTACCTGGGAGAAGAGACCAACCCCCACCTGGCTACAACCTCCTTTCAGGCAGTTGTGGAGAGTGATAAGGTCTCCCCTGAGCCTCCTCCAGGCTAAACAACCCCAGCTCCCTCAGCCGCTCCTCAGAGGGCTTGTGTTCCAGACCCCTAGAATTCATAAAAGCATTTCCGAGCCAAAGTCAGGAAGGCAGGCCTCAGCAATTTTTTCAGAAAATTTGCATTTGTGTGTGTTTTTAAATCTTCCAAGTTCCATGGTTTTACAGTACTGTTTGAGTGAGTGAGCAGTGTCTGCTTCTTCTCATTTCTCTTTCCACCAGATTATTTCTGCTGACTTTTAGAACAAGATGAAGGTTGGGTACCTAGTTGGCTTTGTTAGGTGTTGAATGTTGGTGAAAGTTATGCTTGTAAAATACTGTCAATTAAATAAAATGGGAGGCTTGTGTACAAAAGAAGGGCTATGCATTTTCTCCCTCTGGATGGTGATTCAGGAGACTCCTCTTCTGGAGGGGTCATGGGTAGCAATGAAGCAGTAGCTTGACTTCAGCACTCCTTCACTTGGTGGGATGGTGTTTGGTTAATTATGGTTGCATTACTAAGGGGTTAATATTCGTGCACTTTGACATAAGCATGTGTGTCCACCTAAAGGTGATGGTGACAGCTCTCTTGAAATACATAGCCCTGTGGACTGACTGTGTAGCAGGATACATGCTAATCTGCTGCAAGTGAGCCAGGCCTTTCCCTACTAATCCCAGCTGTACCCAGCTTCCTCGTGCAGTCTGTTTCAGTGGGTTGTTTCCAAATCATGATCTAAGTAAAGGCTCTAAAAACTAGCACTGTGCATGGAGAGTTTGATGAGGATGTTGGGTGTGAATTTTGCTGACTCCTCTCATTTATGGGGGTGCACACACACTTTCATCGCAGCCTAATGGTTGTTGCCAGTGGGAAATAAATCTCAATTTTAATGCAGTGAAGGTAATGGGCCATTTCCTTCTGGTCATCTTGTACTGGCCTTTCTTGAAACTGAAGTTCCCACACTTTCCTTTTGCTGGCAGCATTGAAGCCTATGCAGATTCAGTAGCACATGTAAACTCAGTTATGACTGGAGTATTTCCCTGCGAAGCAAACAGTCTTCAAACTGCACAACAGTGAGAGGAGCCTCAGGAAGTCCTTAAGATGGAGTGAAGGATGCTGTATCTATTGGTAGCTGTTTCAGCTAACCTGTGGTGGTTTTAAAGCAACAGCTGCTTGAAAGGTACTTTAATTAGTATTTTATAAAAAGTATCTGCTGCCTTGTCTCGAGCTGTGCAGGTATGTTGGGAATTGCATCTGCTCCCCCTGGATTCCTTATAATCTACTGACTTTTCTTACCATTTCTTATTTAAGATTTATGTCCATCTCAAAGAAGGGAGTGGTGCTGATGGGCTGGATGCTTTGAAGAACAAACCACAACTTCACAGTATGGTGGCCAAAAGCCTTTGTCAGAATGCTTCTGGGAAGAACTACATCATCTTCACGGGCCCAAGCATTACCAGCCTGAATCTCTTTGAAGAATTTGAGAAGCAAGGTGTGTATCAGGTGACTCACTGGGTTTTAGTGGTGACAGACCTAGGTACCTCCTGCAACTGAATTAAAAAAAAACTTCCAGAAGTCTTCAATGATGTTTCAATTCCTTGTATAGATAAGTTGTTCATCTCTAAGAAAAGTTCTCACACATGAAAAGGTACTACACTGAGGACTTTCTAAGTTGCTTTTTAAGTCTTCAAAATGAGGATGTAAAAAAAATTTAAATAAGGTTATTTAAAGCCTTTACTTTGGTTCTTTGCTTTACAAATGTGAGGTCAAATCTATATGGCCTGGGGGGACTTTTCAGAGTGAGGGGATTTACCATCTGCTTGTGATTTTTCTGTTCCCATTGTGAAAGACTAGGGATGGGGTGAATCCCTAGAGATATGCCTTAGAAGTCTTTGTTGGTTTAATATGTGTTAAAGATGTGACTTCTTTAGATGACATTTTATGCCATTGGAAAATCCTTAGGAAAGTTTGCCTTTTTTTTTCTTTTTCTGATATCAGCATACCTTAGGGGGACAGTTTTTACTTTTGAAAGCATAATAAACTCTGCATTAGCAAAACCATGCTTGCCAGCAGAATGATGGCTCTCTGAGAAAGTTTCTTGCTAGTGCAGAGTAATCCCAGGTCATTCTTTCTATCAAAAGCCCCCTCACCTTGGGTGTGGAAAACCCACGTGTTCCTTTGCTTTCTGCAATGCTGAGGACTTGTGACTCCCTTTAAATTACAGGACCTGCACTCTTGCCAATCAGTTATTAGTCATTCCATGTAACTCTCAGCTCATTTTTCAGTTAGCACAATCTTTCAGAGTCGGTGTGATGTGTAGAATAGATCCTTCATAGCAGTAAGGCTGAGGTCTGCCATTGTGCATCATGGTGAGGCCATTTCCTGTTTCAACACACCACTGATGTCCAAGTTTTGCTTTTGGCATTGCAGAAAGTTAAACCCACGTAAACCACTATATTAATGAAACATGGCCCAAAGCAGGGGAAAGTCTGGGAATTGAGACAGTATGTTGATTCTCATTTAAAAAGAGAAGAAGCTGCACCAGTGCTGTAGTTGAGCACTTCAGACTGTGCTGACACTGAGGCTGTCTCTGTTGAGCTCCATGCAGAACTTAGCTCCTGCATTATTTGAGGTAAGCTGGAAGCTCAGTGAGTACAGTAGAATACCTGCATATTCTCATAGAAGAGCCAGGGCTTCCCAAAGGCTGCAAACAGCCTAATAGTAAAGAACTCAAGCATATTTATAACACACTGGAGTTTTTTCTCTGAGCAGAGATCGATTTTAGTAAGTAGTTTTTTACAGCTGATTATAGGCATTACATTTTTAAGACTAATAAATCAGTGATGCAAAATGTGGGTTTAAAAAATGGAGAGGATAACACACATACTGCTAGTACCTGAGATTAAATTTTAAGGTTTAATATAAAGACTGACAGGCAAAAACGTGACTGTTGCACCCTTTATGCTTAGCTAGGGAAGGATGAAGACAATCTGGTATGAACTAGTTGATCCATAACCTTGGTGAAAAAGATGCGTGGCTACTAAACCAGCTGAATGTTTCTTACTTGCAGATAATTCAAATTGTTCACAGGGTTGCATTATTCATGAGCTTTACACTGCAGAGATCATTCATATTAATGGTTTCTAGCAGGTAACGAATCTAGTAAAGTTTTTTTAAAGCATGTGATTTTGGCTTACTATCTGATCAAATATGCTAATGCAATACTGAGATTTCAGTCTGGTTCATGATTTCTTATATAGCTTCATAAGACTTTATGATCTTTGACAGCTACCTCCAAAATTAAATTTCAGATCTGGTGCACACTATCGCCTTCTAGGGGTGAAGCTATGAGGTGTGTGTGAGGTGGACACTAAGATAGCAGATTTATTGACTTTGAAAAATAACATGGCATTCCTATATAAAGAAGATCATGGGGAGCAAAGTATTTCTGTTTAATTAGGTGATATGATTGTCTGCATCTGTCATGAGTTGCGAGGAGATAGCTCAAGGGTTTTGTGGGAGGATGTTGAACTGGAGGGACTGTGAGACACTGGGATAGGTGAGATGCTTGAGACATCAAGCTGTGGTGAAGTCAGTAAGAACCTTGGAGGAGGTGGTGTTTACTGACTCTACTGCAGAGCAAATAGTGTATTGCCAGCACCTGCTGGGATCCTACTGCATTGGCAGGACATTTGGGAAGAGGCAAGCAAAGAAGCCTGGACTTGACAGAGAGATCTCTCCTGGTCTATGAGTCTCTCTCAGCAATGAAGTCATTGCTTGGTTTTTCTGGTAGGTGGCTTAGCCAGCTAAATCTGAAGAGGGCCACACTGTGACCAAGATGTGTCATGAGAGCCTGTTGAAAAGCAACTACGCTCAGATTCTCAAGGTGTTCAAGACCCATTCTTTATCTGGTTAATTTACTTTTTGTATTCAAGAAAATTTAGTTTCTGGACTAGAGCAGGATCAGCAGTAGAAAGATCTAATTGGGAACTAAAAACAAAAAGAAATTGGTGTTATCTTAACTGCTTTATGTTGTTTGGGGTTTTCATTGTTTTTTTTTTCATGACTATCAAGAGAGAAACAGGGGAAGATATAAATAAGCTCATGCTTTGAAGCCATAAAATTTCTGGAAACATAAAAGTGACATTTAAGGGAACTAAAGGGAATTCTGAAAAATCTCGAAAAAGTTGCCCACTATAACTCTGTTAGTTCTTCTCGAAATTCTTGATGAAAAGGATCTAGGGTCTTGGTAGCCAGTGAGTTGAACATGAGTCATCAGCATGCCCTGGCAGCATAGCTGGTCATCACTGGCCTGGGCTGTGTTAACAGGAGTGTAGCCTGTAGGTCGAGGGAGGTGATTATTGCCTCCTACAATTTTGGACAACATACCCCCCGGTACAAGAAATGCAACTGCAGTAATTCAGCACAGGGCCACCAACCTGACCAGGGGCTGGACCACAGGATCTGCTACGGGGAGGGAACTGTTCTTGTTCAGGTTGAAAAGAGGCTATGTGGGTATGCAACAGCAGTCCTATGATACTCTCTTGAGAGAATGGAGCTGGCTCTACAGTGGTGCATTGCGGAAGGACAAAAACCAACAGAAATAGGCTTCACTAAAAGACATTCAGGCTAAATGCAAGGTTTTTCCTGAGGGAAGTGAAGCAGGATGCCCAGACAAATTGTGCAGCCTCTGCCCTTGGGGGCTTTCAAGCCCAGACAACATAAAGCCCTGAGCAGCAGTCTGGCCTCAGAGCTGACTCTGCTCTGACAGGGGATGGGACTGGAGACCTCCCAGGTTACTTTGCAACCTGAATTATGCTTTAATCCATAGGAGACCGTGATTCTATGAAAACTTTTGTGGTATCTTAACTATCATTCCCTTTTCCTAACCCTAGCCCACACATGCATTCCTACTAAAAACACAGTGTTCTTTATTGAGAGCCTGCTGTGTAGTGCCTCCACTGTACCACACTAGACAATAATGTCCCTTGTAATATAAATGGATGTCAGTGAACATATTTCTAAGATCTGTGAAGATACCAAGAACTGAGAAGACTTCAGAAAATAAGACAGAACACTTTGATCTTTTTCAAAATCAAAAACCTGAATAGATCTCTTTTTTATTTTTCAGGGGACATACAAAGAATTTCTTTCTCTGGCCTCTGAATAGAACTAGAGGCCTGCACTGAAATGCCCCAGATTCTCTGTTCAGTGAGCAGACAGCTGTCACTGCTATTTGCTGTGACATTCATTCATAGTGCATGTCCCTTTTTCCCTCTCTAAGCATTAGTGTTGTCCTTTATAGAGGACAGAACCTCCTAAAGCCCTGTGTCCCGTGCTTCCCTTAAATATAAGATCCCCAGAAGTCCCTTTTGCATGATCTGAAACAAGAAGGAACAGCTCGCTCTGTCCTGAATTATCCTGAATTGTCCTGAATTTTCCTGAATTAGCTAGAGGCTGATGGCCTTCGCAAATAATACTACTGAAGATGTGGTGAAACAGGCTTCAGCACAAACTCTCTGGGGACTGTAGACTTTGGGAATGAGTTTTGGGTGACTACATCTACATTTCCTCTTCTTTGCTAAACTGTCTTAGGTGTATTCATTTAAATTCCACTTAACAGTTTAGGAAGACCAGAGGACAACCTGTCTCCACTGACTCCTGTGTGTGTGGCAAACACCTGTTGTGATTCTGATTTAATTACACACAAAACTTCATGGAGCCAGATGGGCGTAATTTTTATTGCTTCTATTGCTATAGTAACTGGATGGTTTTAAAAGACTCTACAGATTAAGGGTGTCATCCATGATGAGAGACACTAGTAAATCTGCAGAGGTGCTGCACTTTTCTAGGCTATACAGCAGGAAGGTTACACGGTGTGTTCCTGAGAAAGAAAATGGCTCCCATTATTGTGTATGAGGAGTGAAACATCTGCTGGAAGCTTTCTGCAGGCTTATTGCTACAATAAAAGGAAAGGCTACAATTAATTATTATGGGCTCTCAGAGATGGCTATTGCTGTTTTGAAGCTCTAGCACAATAATGTAGTTATTAGCTTGGTTTTATACCATTGCAGTCTCCTGGAGAAAGTATCACATTTCAGTGAATCAAATGTTAGGCAGCTCAGGAAATTCTTCTCGGGCTTGCTTGTTATCGAAGCAGGAAGATCTTAATGTTGGCTAGAAGAAAGCTTTCTAACAGTTTGCTCTGTTAATGGCAAAATTTCCGGGTATGACCTATGCTGTTTGGGTCCTTTTTAGCAAGAGAAGAAATTAAAACAAACAAAAATACCTCCCCAAAACCCCAAACAAACCAAAAAAGCTTCCTACTGGAGATACAGTTTCTTCTATATTAACTGCAAGCCTGTAAGCCTCTTGTCCTCAGGCTTTTCTCACTGTCTTTTGTGGAAGGAACTTCCTGATTTCCAGGAACTGATTCATTCATTAGAAATAACCACTGGAGTGCAGCTTTCCTCCTTGATAATAAAGTTTCCCTATTGCTGTGTTGGTTGACCTTCTTCTGACATCAGTGGCTTAAATTTCTGATGGAAGAGCCATAGGCCCTTGTAGATCTGCCCCTAGCAACTGAACCAATTCATGAATATTTTTAATTTTGTTATTAGTATTCCAGTAGTATCTGTGAGCTGTTGAGGGGATGCTCAGCATGCCAGTCAATATATGAACCAAGGACAAAGTCTACACCTGCAGTCAAAAACTTGGGTCATTCCACAAAGACAGAGGCAGAAGAGATAAAGAAATGAGAATGCAAGAATAGAGGTAACATGCTTAGGGGAAGCCAGGCACTGTAGTCTAGCTTTGCATTTCCTCTGTAAGGATACCATGCAAAATTTGCCACAATGGAAAATTTGATCAAGTAGACTTAGCTGACAGATGAGCTCTAAACTACCTACCATGGGACGTGCACAGATGTCACCTGCTTCCATTGTTTTTTCCACTCAAGTGGGTTAACACAAAACTGAGGGAGACCATGGAAATTTCCATCCAAGATTTCCTTGGAAAAATTTGATCAAGAAGAGCTGTTTCTCTTGGACTAATAGAAACATGCTGTTATTATTTTACAACCTAATGACAAATTCAAGCGTTGTTATTAATGTTGTTTTAAAATCTTGTTTGTGCCCACCTGGCTGCATTGAGATATGTTTTGTGGTGTTACATTTTACTTGTCGCCTCTTTCACATATGAAAAGGCCAAGAAGCTGTGAGCAGCAGACTGTGTCGCCTGCAGAGCCTCCTATGTCTATGCAGGATGAGATGAGTACTCACTCAGCTAGGGCACTGTGTGGTTTATATCTTTTCCCTAAAATCAGTTTTCACTGAACTTGTATTTCCATCTTCTTCATCCTTCTGGGTCATGCATTTTTTTAAATCAGTCAGTGGTTTCAATGTTTTTTAATTGCTTAAGCAGCATTTCCTTAGTAAACCAGATGATGCAGGTGCAAGGAGAGTGAGCTGAAAATCAAGAACTTGGCAGCACAGTGAAAGAAGTAGATTAAACCAGAGTTTGTCACCTATGTATATTTTGATTAAAAGCATCATGAGAGTCATATAGGATAATTTATTTCAGTTAACATCTAAGATGCTGTAGCTTTCCCTAACTCCCTGCTCCCTCCACAGTTTATTCTCTCAGTTAAACATCAAAGACTCTCTTGGATAATAAATTCTGATTTGTCCCATAATGCATATCACCCTTGGGGTTTTTTTAAATTTTAAATATGTTGTGAAGACTATTACACAGGTTGTAAATGTTATTGCTAGGAAGAACCCCTGAATTATTTTTCTTGTCATTTCATCATGACTGTGCAGGAGGTGTCAATACATTTAATCAAGAGAGCAGACTTTCTTCACTTGTCTCAGTTTCCAGAGACATTAATATAGGATGCAAATCTTTGGTATGGCAGAAGAAAACCAGTTGGCCGACGTATCTGTTGAACTAGAAGTTCTTTCTCTCCTCAGGTCATTCAGACTTGCTCTGCTGTTTTTGCTCTCTGGGTCCATGCAATGGCTTGCTGATAGGGAATGTCTTTGTTCACACACAGAGATTTACTGCTGTGGGTTGCTGAGCACCAGGAAGAGTGACTGCACAGGCCTACCTCCATCCATGCTGAACAATTCTGAAACTCCACAGTCCAGAGGACAGTACAGAATAAGAATGAAGGGAAATATGTCCTTGATCTGCTGGTACAATAAAGGGCACTTTCGTTTTCTGACCAATGCCTATTCACCGGTTCAACAAGGTAAGCAGTATTCTTACTTCTCATCTCAAAAGTGCACTTGCTTTATGTCACAAGGTAAAATGAGTCGCTGAGTTTCATAATAAGCCTGAACAAAGAGCTTGATCATAATTTTCATAACATCCTAGATAAACAGTAGCAGTAGTGATTACTTCCCTTTTGTGTCTTCCTATAGCTATTCTTTTTCCCCACACAAAGGTTAAAAGCCTGCTGCTAATGCAGTGTCCTTTGCCTTGTGGAGGCAGTGTCCTTTTACATATAAAGGTTATACCTAAAAGATGATCAGAAAAGGAAAGATTATTGTATAAGACTATACTAGAGCCCTATTTGCAAAGCATCTTGTAGGATTGCTGCTACAGAAAAATTAATAAACATCATGATGTACTTAGAACTCCGAGTGAATACTACAATTAATTTATCTTACCCAGTAAAAATGTAGTCACAAACAAATGCCAGAAGTAGATATGATTAAGGTTTCCTGTTGTATGTTAAATTGATTTTAGCAGTTGATGAAAAGAAATTGAAACAGGTAATTTGGACAGTTCAAATAATGGCAAGAGAGCTTCTTGCTACTGATTTGAAAGTACAGAGATGGCATTAAGAATGCTTGGAAGCTTCTGTTAAATGCAATATGACTAGCTAACTCCTTGAAATTAGTTTTTTAGTGAAAATATTGTTTCAGTTTCTTATAATTTTTAATATTTGGATTTATGTAAAGCTGCCAGAGACAAATACGAATAACCTAAACCTTTAAATGTAAAGCCAGAATTCAAAGGCATCTTCTACACTCATTTTCTGAATTCCAAGCAACTCTCACATGGATGTACAGACTACAAAGTTAAGGCCAAGAATTACTGAATGGTAAGCTGAGAAGCTCACTTAGTGTGTTGTTCGATGCCTTACCAGAAGGCTAATTACCTTAGCAAAGCATGGCTTATCCTGAGGAATTCTGCTGGGCATCCCAGTGTGGTGAGGACTTGGTGGCTCAGATGGACTGGTGTCTGAGCACAAATGCTGAAAATATGTGAAGGAAATATGACATTTCGGAGACCCTGCTAAAGCCAGTCCCTAGAATAGCGTTGCTCCCCATGAGGGGCATTTACCATCAGGATTTGTGCTGTTTTCCTTGTGCACTTTGCTGGATTTAAATTGTTTAAATTACTCAGCTGCACTAACTGGACAAGAGTTATCACTACATGTTTTTTACATGCCTGTTTTTTACAGACAACCCTGGAGCATTTGGTTATAGTTCATAAATATTATTATTAAAAGGGGGAGCAAAAGCAGACTGTGCTGGCAGCATCGTTTACAAGGAGCACACAGAGGTGTGAGCTGTTGCTCTTGTGATTGACCTTGAGTCTGTTTTGGCATAGACGGGATTGTAGGTTGTGTGTGTGAGGTAGTTTAACAACCACTGGTTAGAACCTCTGTGTGTGATGGACAAGACCTGCACAACACATTGCTTACCAAATGCTGGCTGGGACAGTTGACATAGTTCCCAATGAATCAGAGCAGAAAACAGACTGGCTTTTTAAAGAGTGATATTGGTGGAAGAGAGCCTCTAGCTGAGACCTGGGAGCAGATGGAGACTCAGTAGGAAAGCAAAAGACCAGATTGTCTGCTTCTGATTTGGCATCTCTAAAGTCAGTGCAGTAAAGCTAGTTTAAGCCAACTTGAAACTGGACCATTGAAGTCTCTAAAGCACATAGATATAGAGGAGGAATCGATGCTCCTTGGGGCAAGCCTGTAGTGTAGACCTGCTGAGCATGTGTGTTAGATGGGAGAGGAGGTAGGGACAAAGGGAATTAAACCCCATGCAGGGTAGTTGAGCAGAGGCCAGTGCCAGTGGAAGTGCCTTATAATGCATGGTGTGTGTTTGCACTTGTTTGAGCGTAATTGTTTACGGGCTGGAGGAGGCCATGAAGAGAAAACCTTAAAAACAGAAAGCAAGAGATGGTCAAAAGAACACTTAGGATGAGAAAATATGTAGCAAATAATTAGGTATTTATTGTAATTTAAAAGAAAGTCAAGAAGGTAAATCTTGCCTGTACTTGGAGTGCAAATCCCACCCAAGCCAGAGGCATCAGGAGAGCAGTACACCTGTCAGAGCTGATCTATGAATACTATTCTTAGATGCAGCAGGTTATTTATTATGGATGTTTTAAACCAACATGCCATAATACATCTTCTCAGATACTAAAGGATGAGTCTCATTCCTTTAGTCTTGCAAAAATGTCCTGCTTTCTCTGCTATCAAGTACGTCGTTTCTGTGAAGAACAAAATCTGGCTGAATTTTTAATTTCCCTTAAGCTTTAACTTGAGTTTAATTTTGATTTGTGCCTGTATTGCAGAAGAATTGAGAAGACAAAAGAGACTGGGACCCCCAGAGAGTAAAAAGTTACTGTTATTCTAAAGCAGGTGATGTATGAGCTAGCCCAAACCTCTCCATTTGTGGGACAAGGCTGCATTTTTGTTTTTTCACTCTACATCTGGTGCCCACTTCCCCAGCATCTGCATTAGTATATTCTAGAAATATCTACAGTATTTTCTATTTTCCATACATAGCAGGATGGAGCCGTCAGCAGCCTCACTTGCTGCAGAGTAGGATGATCAGAATAACATTTTTAGCAAAAAAACTGTTGAACCCAAGCTCTTTTTAAGAAGTGTCTTCTTCCTGAGAACTTTCACAGGTGCTCTTCACCAACTATCTCTACTTAAAAGCTAAACAGACGATAACTAAGGGTAAAAAGCAAAGCTTGGGCCACATATGCAAAGAGCTGCAAGTGGCATGTTGGCATCTCACAAGTGACTTGTGAGAAGATGGGAGATGTTGTGGAGCCATCCCAATTACATGAAGCAGTTGTTTGAGTCCCTGGGTGCTGCTTAGCCCAGGAGAAGTTGGAGTGAGAGATGTCTGGTGACAGCCTAGTTTCCTGAAAAAATTAGCTTGTGAGATTGGCCCAGAATTGCAAAGTCTGGGGAAAGAACCAAAATGTTAAAAAGTATGTTTGAGGATAGGTTAGCTTAGGGTTTCAACTTTACATTTCCATGTGTCCTTTGTGAGCCTACAATCAGGAGGTTGTGTCCAATTATGCTGAGAGTGGGGATGGAGCTGGAGGACCCTGATGGGAAGACCTTAACATTGTACAACATACACCGACCGCCTGCAATTCTGATCAAAAACCGTAACAAATCAAAGTCCTGATAAAAAGCCAAATAGCACTTGGATAATGCAGTGTCCCCTCTGTTATATTGTTTGAAATCTCAGTGTTTGCCAAGATGGATGCAAGTGCTAGTATTAATGGGACTCCCATTTAAAAAACCCCAAAACACAAGTCTAGCTTGTAAAGTCACAGATAGGCTTAGAATAAGTGTTTTGAAGAAACAAACATATATCTCAACAAACCCTTGTCTTTCTACTTGTTGCATTGGGGGTGATATTTCCCAAGCTTTGCTTGATGAGCAGATGATACAGTCTAAAAATTTAAATTAAAAAGAAAAAGGTTTAAAAAAACCACCCCAAAGCCGATGCCTTTCTGTGGTGACAGCATGGAGGCCGGCAGCCCTTCCAGCATGGAGGCAAAGGCAGGCTGTAGCTGCAGCACAGACGGTGTGTTCCCTGGAGTGCTGCCAGGGATGGGAACACAGTGATGCTGGGGGAGGACCAGGAGGGGAAACAGCTCATCCAATGTGCCGGTGAGTCAGCTGGCTTGGGACCACTTGCCACAGAGACCTGCAGCTAGGAATGACCCAGCTCTGGCAGTTGTCTTCCCTGGGGAGGTGGCCTATGGCTATGAAACAAGGGTAGGAAAAGCTAAAATATAATGTGCCTATAAAGCTATTTATGTTCTCAAAACTGAGGAATGTTATGTGGAATATAAAAAAAAGTGAGAGGGAATATATGGTATATATGGTGCATATTTAGCTGCCACTGCAATACATTCTTTTAAGGCTTATGAATACAAAGCGAATTATAAAGGAAATACAAACCTTCAAAGGAAGAGAAAGGGAAGAAAGAGAGGAGAGCAAGAGAAGGAAGCAGGGTATTTTTTTTTTTTTTTGTAAAACACTGGTACCAGGAACACACTTACCCTTTCCTGACCTGCCCTGGTGGGAAGGCAAGAGATTTTGCAGGACTGGTGCAGCAGGCTGGTCATGTATCAGTTCTTTTTACTTCATGGTGGTCAGATTTTTAAAAGGATCAAAAACACACTGTAATAATTACATGAATTCAATGAAGGATTTATTTATTTGGTTGGTTTCCCCCCCTTCTTTGGCTACACTTACACCCAACTTGGAGAGGCAAAGGTGAAAGGAGAGTGTATTGAACAATTTATAGGTGATATCATTTTGGATTCTTGAAAAATCAGACTTTAAAGACCCCAGATAAATTGCTGCTTGGCTGAGCTGTAGCACATTTAGTATGTGTCTCAAGTCTTACTTCAAAACAGCCTGCCAGCTAGGACAGCACAGGGGGCTTGGCAGAGATAATGGATGGAATCAGACTTCCAGCTGAAAGAATGAAATGGTGAAGTCTATAATCAAAACGTGAGTAGCATTTTAGGGATTATTGTAAAACAGTTGGCAGAAGGAAGGCAATGGAAGTTAGTTTGAAGGCTTGAGAAATGAGAGCCCAGAATTGTACCTGTACTGAAGTGATGGTGAGAAAGGATGCAACCAAGCCTGTGCTTCTTTAGACCTGGAGAAAATAGTGTTGTTCCAAGGAGAGAGTAGGGATCCTCACTAGACATGATGCAAGTGGTGGTCCATACTCTGGAGAGCTGGCCATCACTAACAGGCAGAGAAATATGTGCTGAGCTCCACTGAGCGTACATGTGAGCTCTGGCTCAGGAATCAGGCTGCTTTTCAATTTCAAAGGTACTGCGTGGCTCCTTCAACTCACCCACCACTTCTGTTTTGACTGAGTTTATCCAGTTGGCTACTTCTTACTGTATTTTCTTTTCTGTGTCAATTAGCACTCAGTGAAGTGGAGATAATGTTGCTCTTGGCCCACATGGGTGGAAATCCGCAAGGGATTTAATTTCAAGGGACTCATTTGGGAGTTCAGAACTCAAAGCATATAAGAGCAAGTCACTGCTCTAGAGGAGACCACAACTTATTGTGAACCAAAAGAGGAGAGATCTGTACTGTCTGTAAGGGGCTACTGTGGGCCTACAGCAATGTGTATTTTTTTCTGAATGTATGGCAAAGATGTTTGTGTCTAACATCTCTTCATTTCCAACTGAAAAATGATCCCTCGTCTTCCCCTTCCACTCGCACAAAGTACTAGCAATGGGAGAAAAAAACAAAGTAACATCTCTGTTACAGGTAACTTCCCAGTTTTAGGGCAAAAACTGTCAATAAGGTTTATTTTATAAAAAACTGTATATAGAAACTATATCTTTTAATTGCTAGACTTGTGATGTTAATTTAAAACTGTTATGTTTCTAATTGATGCAGGAGTTATAATTAAGAGAAAAAGTGGAGAAATTCCATGCCCATTGGCGGTTGAAGCCTTTGCTGCTCACCTTAGCTATATCTGCAAATATGATGACAAATACAGCAAGTAAGTAACAATACGTGCATTCTCTCTTGCTGCAGTGTTTAAGTTCTCCATGTTGAGCTGCAGCTGAGGGCCCAGTCTTGATTTCACTGAGTTTAAGTCAAAGATCAGAAGCTGGCTCTGTACAAGGGCAAGAGCTGCATTGTTAGTGTTGTTTTGGGTCTACACATCCACCAGTCAAAAAAAAGAGATGGTGAAACATAGGTTCTTAGCATCTTAGGCTTTTGAGAAGTGTTGGGAGGATGACACTCTTGGTGATGCTCAGGCTGATGCTCTTGGTCACATCAAATTGAAGGCTAAATAGAGAATTCAACAAGGGTTTACTAGCCCCACTAGTCTCAGGCTAGCTCGGCTCTCCACCCCTAGCAGTAGATGGTGAAGAAAAAAGACATTCAGTTGTGCATGTAAACCTGATCTACATGATCTGAAAGGGCAGAATGTATAACTCTTGGCTCCTGAATTCCTGTTGGGGTCCTTAGCATTAGTTCTTAATGTAGCAGGGAGAAACAGAAATGAGTAAGAATAGCAGTGGTGAAGCTTGGCTGTGGGAATAGCGATGAGATGCAAAGGACTTCAAGAACTAAAAACTGAGGAGAGAAAAAAACAGCACCGATTTTTAAAGCCAGTTCTGGGCAAGGCAGCAAGAATTCAGTAGAATATGTGAAAGAGAAGGAGGTGGTCACTGGAGAACGATGTTAGGATCTGATCTGAGGAAATCAATATGGAAAAGAGCTGAGAAAGTAGATTTAAATGGTTACTAAAAAAATGAAAGTAGGAAAGTGGGAAATCTTATGACTGAAGAACGAATATTCTGACAGGCTTAGAATTAGTCAGAACCTAAATATAAGCATGTCAGTCCTTTCTAGTTGTGCATTATGGAGCAGTGCTCCACATACCAGCACTGTACACTCTGGCTCTACCCCCACATCCTCCCACCTACTGTTGACAGCAGCAGAAATCATTCTTTGCTCACAATAAACATGAGGAGAAGCATCAGAAAGCTTCCCAAACTGTAATGTAATGTGCCTGAGACTTTTTTTAGTTACAAATTAAAGGGATTCAGACCCACAGCTCCTATCATGTGGATGTTTGTCATGGATAAGCTCGAAGAATCATTATCAGTACTCTTACTTGGAGTGGTACAGAGGTGAGAGTGTTGCTGAAGGAAACAACTTCTTGCAACTTCTTCAAGCTCAGAAACGCTTCTGAGAGCAAGGAAGTCTGTTCTTTTAGACACTACTAGCAATTTCCAAAATTGTGCAAATTAGCTGTGAATGACTGTAGAATACATGGTACAAAATTTCCTAAAATGATACTTGAACTAGGTATTAAGTCCTGGGTCTGCTTCTCCTCTGGGACTGCAAGATCTTTGTCTGGAGTAATTTTTTGCATCCTAGTTGCAATTGTTTGTCTGAACAGTGCTTTTCCCTCTCTCTTGGCTTTTCAGGTATTTCATTTCTCACAAACCGAACAAGACCTGGCAACAAGTGTTCTGGTTTGCCATCAGCATCGCTATAAACAATGCCTACATCCTCTACAAAATGTCAGAGGCCTACCATGTGACAAGGTACAGCCGTGCACAGTTTGGTGAAAGACTTGTAAAGGAGCTTCTGGGCTTGGAAGACACCTCACCCTCCCATTGATGCATTGTTCTTGGTGGCATAGGCAGGGGCTGGAGGGTAAGCAGAAGATACCACACCTGGAGTGGCAAAGCAAGGAACTTGTGACACCACCAGTGTTGTCAATCCAAAAATGGCAAGTGATGCCACTGGAGAGGTAGAAACTTTTTTCCTAGTAGCAGCTGGATGCAAACATGTCGTGCAGAAAGTGCCACTGGAAAAGCTGACACAAAATCACATATGTGAATGCCCTGTGGGAATCTGTACACCCAAAACAGACTTAAATTATCATCTCAATGTTATTTGTTGGACAGGGTCATCTTGTAAAGTTCCTCTTGGGCCAAGAGCTTGTCATAAGCTGGCAAAGCTCAGCAGTCCTAGACGGGTATTACAGAAAACTCTATACTTTACTTGGAGTTATTAAATTCTGGGACAAGAAATGTAAGTCTGCACCATGGGCTGTGGCTGAGAGTGCCTGCCATCCCATAGGGCGTCACTGCTGTCCTCTTAGTGTGATAAATAAAGCAGTTCAGATACATGAACACTGAAGCAAGCATATTGACAAACAAAACCTTCACAGGCAGACAGCCAGGAACCAAGGACCAGTCAAGATTTTTTTCTTTCTGTGTTTTTTTTTCTTTTTCCTGTTTTTGTTAATGTAATGTAAGGCAATTTGATCCCAGTTAGTACACAGAAAAATTAGGAGAAACCAAATATATTAGTGAATTCAAAATGAAAGTACATTACATTGATTTTCTTTTTTAACCAGGACAAAACATTTTATACACAAACAAACAGTGATTAATACTGTAAGTATTAACAGTGAGTAAACCATTAAGTAATACTGCCTCACATCTTAACTGCCACGGTCAATGTACAGATGAGAAATCAGAGTATAACAACTATATTTTTTCTTGATTTCAACTGTATCTTAAATGTTGCTTAAAAAGCTAATCTAATGGACTGTTATGGTTTTAGGAACAACAATTTCTTGCTTTTTCTTTTCTAACTGTTAAGACTTTTTTGGTCCACTTTAGAACTTCATGTGACACACAATTGTTAGGAAAAAATAGGTCACTAATAGCTGTGTGTTTCCCATTATCACTGCGGGGTGTTCTGTAGGAATTCTTTTTGTTAGAATTCAGGGTTTGTCACAGTAGTTGTAATTAAGCAGATTACATGTTTAGCAAAATAGCATAGCATTGTGTTTTACAAAAAGAAGTCCAGTTGCAACCAGACCTTAAGCCTCGTTAAACCAGAGCAAGCCCAAAGAGTTCTTCTATTCTTGGTAACACTGTAGAGGACAAGCATTGTCGTGAGATGGTGGCTAAGGCTGAAATGCCACGATTTGGTGCTGGTGGAATCTGAAGGCCACTGGAGCTTCAGAAAACGATACCGAGAGAGAAGTATGATTGAAATGGGAGAATCAATACTGACATGAAATACTACCCTGCCCTCTACACTTTATTGATTTCAGTCCACAACTGAATCAGCAAAAAAATCACAGAATCTGTGTTCTAAAGGCTAGCAGTGATGAACACAAACAGAATTGCATTAATTTACATGGCAGAGTCCATGTTGCTAGCTAAAACCAGCTAGTTTTAGGTCCCCAAGCCTGAAAAGTTTTACTGAAGAATGACTTCGGTCAATTCAAAAGGAATGGATTGATTGATTGATCGATTGGTCATTGTAAATCTCACCAGGTTTTATATGTATCTCTCTGGAAAAAGGCAGTAGAGGGTAACCAACATGAATCTGAAAACTCAGATTTCATCATTATGCCATGTGCAAATGCATAGCATGTAAATAACAGAGAAAGAATCCAGTGAGAGTTAGTAAATTAATGACTAGCCCATAGAGCATCCTTGCACTGACACCTTTCCGTTTCCACCAAAGTCTTATTTTTTGGAGAAGACGCAGAGGCAGTTCTTATCTGGCTGCAAGGAGAATAAGGGAACAGCCAACTCCATTGTGGTTCTACTTGTGATAAGGCCTGGAGCCTGTCCCACATGTCCTGCTCCACCTGACAGCTGCACAACGTGCAGGAGCAGGATTCCTAAGCATCCCTTTTCACTTCTCAATCCACAAAGTCGCTGCCCAGGAAACATGGGAGAAAGGACAAAAGCTTGTGCACTGAGGCCTCCTAGCCTCAGAAGGATGGAGAGGGTGGTTTGTACCACTCTAGTCCTTGGCAATGCCAAGCTGCATAGGAACCCAAGGATGACTTCAAAATCTCTTAGCCCTGTAGAGAACTGAGACCTCTTCAGACTGTGTGTGATAGCTGGTTCTTGTCAGTCTTGTAAGTATTCAAATGGAGAAAGGAGCTAGCCTGAAGCATGAAAAACAAATGTTCAGCAATATAAGCCCACAGTTGCCTTTTTTCAGGAAATTTCAGAGAGGTACCAAAAGGCAAATGATGTTCTTATTGCTCCCTGCTATAATGCCAGCCTATATTGGATCAGGAAGAGTAGCTACTAGCTCATTATATCCCAAAATATTTACACAGTTGTCAACATTTGGGCAGTGAGGAAAGGTCTGGCTGGAACTTTGCTGATGGGATGGCTTGAATGAACAGTAGCTGCTTCCTTGCACTCCTCTGCCATGCTGGTGCATTTGCCGGGTACCCATGTTCCCAGCAGAGATGGGGTGATTTGCAAGATCACCTCAGAGCCACTTGGCATTTCTGAGGAGTAGGCAGAGCCCTCTCCAGCTATATTGTGGGCCCCTGGGATAAATTTGGAGCCCTTGGCCAATTGTTACATTACTATGTATGCTTAAAGGCCTGGATCTAGGCCATCCCATACAGAAAATGCCCTTTCTTTTTCAGGTGACAGTAAGTCCGAGGCCTTGGAATATTTAATTTTTCACTAATGTATGCTGTTAGTTATGTGGATTACTTGAGCTCAAATCATGAGGTCCTAGCTTTTTGCCTCAGGGACTGGGTCCTGAGTAGTTTTCCCTAGAATTGGTGTTGATGGGGGATTACACAGTGGCTATTACAGGGAAGATGCTTTATTCTCCTTTGTAAAGGAGAAAAATGAAGACAAAATTATAGCTTTGCAATGAATTTCATTTTCTTAGCCTTAACCATCCTTCATAATTTTGAACTGGTGTCCTAAACATGCATAAACATTCCATAAGTAAGCAAAAATATTTATATATATTTATATGTACAAAATGCCTGAATTTTGGCTCTCTAAGCCAACAAGCAGAAGTCACCAAAGCATAGTCTAGATCTTCAGATGACTCTTCCCCCTCATCTTTTCCTTTTATTGACTGGAAGTAGATAGGATTGGGGAAAGTTAAGATGTCTCCTTGTTGAAAAAGGATCTTGCACTTTCTCTGTTACTACAACCAAGACAAAGTAATTAAGGAAGAAACTCAATAATTTTTAAAGGATGAACATTTGTTAACTGCAGCTCAGCCTCTGTAGCATTTCCTTTACTGCAAACTGGCTTACTCAGATTTGTTTCCCCACCTGCTCATAACATTAAAGCTTCTCCCTTTAATGGGGGAGGGCAGGGAGAAGGGGAAGTTAGTCTCAAAGTAGTGCAAGGATGCTAGTTGTAGTGTGTGTGTGTCTAATTGTGCAATGGCTTGTGAAATGATAGTTTGGGTTGTTTGGGGGGGCTTTTTTGTAGCCTTAAGACAATCTGGGTAAAAGATCATAAAACTCAGCAGTAGATAAAATGCAGGGGAAATGCCAGCCAGGTCATAGGAATGTCTCTAAGCTTTCTCTGAAAAAAAGAAAAGGTTGATGCTGAAGTAGCCAAGGGAGCACAGCACAGCTCATTTCTCTCCTGCTGAATTGAATTTTCATTCACATGTACTTCTGAAAACTGATAATTACTTATTTATGATCTGCAAACTTTGTTTCAAAGAACTGAGACCATCGGTAAGACACACTGACCACCTTCTATGCACAGGACTTTCAAGAAATGTCTGTCATGCCACGATCCATTCTTGGAAAACATTTCTTTTCCCAGTGTGTAATATCACAGTGGCTTCAAAGCTCTAGCGAGTGTTAAGTGGTTTCCACTGTTGTCTCAGTTGAAAAATGCTTCAAGGGCTTGCAGAAACTCTGCCACTTTTTACTTCAGCCCAGCTGTGCACTTGACACTAGGGCACAACAAAAAGAAATCTCATCTCCATTTTCCATTTCTATTCTCTGTGTCCAGCACTTCTACATTTACAAGTAGTCCAAAAATCCTAATTTATGGAAATACAACTCTGTTTTCTTCAGGTAATTTCTAGAGAAAAATTAATTTAGCTTATTCCCAGACCGATTTTAAGGACAGCAACTCAAAAACAACATTCCAATTCTTTACTTCTAGCTATATTTCTGTGGCCTTTTTTTTTTTCTTTCCTTTGTCCAGACAGGTTATTTTCCTTCTAACAGTTATTTAGTAGTCTGTCTTGAGCTGGTGCGTAGTGAAAGAAGCCTCCAGTATCTCAGTCTTACATGCCTTAGTCCCTTAGTCCTAGAGCTGATTTTAGTGATGAGCAGGGGATTATGCTGCACTGATAATTCTGTTCATCTGTGGTACTATCCAAGCAAGGATTGCAAAGTGCTGTAACAGCCTCAGCCCTCATGGGACATCATTAGCTCCTCAAATAGGAACTTTCCCTTTCTAATCAGACACCAAGGCACAGCACAGGTAAGAGGGGTGATGTAACTAAAGTGGAGTTTGCACTTCTGCTGATTAAGGCCATGTTCTGTGTTTTCAGTGACTTGGTTCTCATTCAAATGCACTTCCAAACTAGAAATGAAAATCATTCCCCCTCCTGAAGTAAGGCCAGTGGTACTCAGACAGCACAGGTTCCTTCATACAGGCCAGCATGAGACAAAACAAGGTTGCACTGAAGGTAAGAAAAAAATGCGATGAAATATAGGAGCCCAACCAGTCTAGAGTACTTAGAGGAGATAAATGGAAAATCTGAAGCTCTACAGTAGTCCAGTAATTAGTGTGAAATTCAGCCAAATAATTACTGAGTTCAGAAAAGTCACTGAGGCTTAGATGGAATATGAAGTCTTCCATTCATCTCTGTTGTGGAGTTTGCCATGGCACTTTCTTCTTGCTAGGACTGATGCAAGATTGGTTGGTTGCAAAACAAGAGCTCATCTCAATCTGGCTGAGAAAAACATTCAAGTGTTGAAGGACTGTTAACAATGTTTCACAAACTCTCAAGTTCAAAACAGATATATATTTGGCCTGCTATTAACTAGGATATTTGCACAGACAGATCACATCATCTGCTCAAATGCAAGCGTGTGACCAGTGCTACTTGATATATATTCATTCTTGTAACTATTCTTTTCCAACCTGCCTTTATTTCCAGAAGCATTATGAATTGGAAGCACCCCTGTATCATCATCTCACTGTTGGAAAACAGTTAAGAACAGCTGTGCTTTGTACAAAAAGGGTCTCTTCCTCTTCTTTTGAATAACAGCTCTCTCTCTTCAGAAATCTAGCCCTGGAGAAGTTTTCTGCCCTATGCTTTCCTTTGCTTCCCTCATTTCCATGCATTTAAAACACATCCAAATTGTCCTGCAGGTTCTTGGTCAGTCTTCTATTCTTGACAACACACAGTTGGCCCTTCAGTTTTCTTTTGTAGCGTTGCTTTGCTGGTCCTTTCTGCTATTTCGCAAATCTCAGATGAAACAGGGTATTGTTTCTGAAGCCTGTACTGATTGCAATCACTGTGAGCGTTGCCTGCTTTGCCCCATTAGTGGTGCCTCATCAGGTTTGTGTGGGCCCAAAACAGGTATCAGCACCACCACACCCGCTGCTTCAACTGGAATAGCTGTAACATTCCTCAGCTCCGGATCACTGTCAGAGAGGGGCCTTTGACAGGGTCTGGGGAGTGTTTTTGTGTTTTGTTTTGGTTTTTTTTTAAACCCTTCCACTAGGATGGGTCTGGTGAACAGCTATTAGGTATCATGAAAAGGCCTTAAGTGGTAAATCCCTTTTGTATCACTTTCGTGAAGTAATAATTGCTTGTATTAGATGTCAAGGTGGTCCACATGATGTGTAGTGCAAAATCTTACCCGTGAAAGCATCATTTGCTGTAACTGAGCAACGCTTGAATGCCTGGGGGACCTGGATGAAGAACCTAGTGGGAGAGAACCATCATGCCATACTGTAGGACCAAAATGTGCAAGACCTGACTGGATAAACAAATGGGGGGAGAGACAAGTGCAATTTGGGGTCCAAGCTCCTTGGACAAACAGACTTCATAGTCAAGCTAGTCTCAGAAGGTTTTCTATGAAAGGAAAGATGCCAGGCCTCTGCAGTTTGCTGCTAGCCCTGGCAACTCTGTTTCTAAAATAAAGAATGTGGCAAATGCTTTCACACTTCAAGTATTTACAGTGTGCTCTGGACTTTAGAGCATTTTGACCTATTTCCACTAGTTCCCAGAAAAAGCCTAGAAATTGAAAAGCATCACAGTACACTAGGTTCGGCTGTCCAGAACCTCAACCCACTGGTGTCAAAGTATGTTCTCGTTCTCAATCTGTGTCAAGGTGTATGTAAAATGTGACTGCTGAACAATTTGCACATATCTAGGAAATGAAGTTACTCATTTGATAGAAAACAGTTTGCAGGTCTCTCGGACTTAGTTTTGCAACCTGGATTTTTCTTCTAGTTATAAGCCAAATCTTTGTCTGGGATTTTGGTACTGAAATAAAAAAAATAGCTTGATCCCCTGGTCTGGGTGTGAGATTAGAGATGACAAAACTCAGGTTTACACCAGAGATTAATCTGATCCTGTAAAGGTGAGGCTAATCAGCATGGTCTGACACAAGGAAGAATTCAAGGGGAACAGTGAGCTTGTTTGAGGAGGCAGAGGAAAGTTCAGAGGTTGGGCATGTGAAGGGAGAGGAGCCAGGTGATCCCTTCTAACTCTCATCATTCCAGCATGTGCACCCCCTTTCCCTGCTGCCTTTGAATTAAAAAGAAAAGGCTGATGTTTAACACAACCAGTCTTGCACAGCTGCATTAGCAACAAATCCCGCTTTAGCTACATCCCTGGCCTCACTCCATGCCTTTCCATGTACTATACATGTTCAGTAGTTATCAGCCTTGGAGTCCCAGTACTGCTGCATGTCAGCACAGCATGGAAGCAACAGATTGTGGGAGCACCACAGTAGAAACAGGAACAACAGGAATTCTGGAAAAGGAATCTCTCCCTTGGTGTTTTGTTTTCGTTTATTTTCAATGTGTGCAAGTTACATTTCATCAAATGAAGTGACTGTACCAAACATGAAGATGGGCTTTAGCTGGCTGAGTGCTTTCAAGACCACTGGGCTGTGCTCACACCATCAGCAACTGCAGTTCTGTTGCAAAGTTCCATATTCTTTATAATTTCCGGTAATAAGATTTGTGTTGAAAGCATAAACTCCAGAGGAGAACCATACACTGCAAATAGCTTTGTTTGTTTGTGTTTCCTTTTTATTTTCTTTTTTAAAACCTTCTCAGAGCAATTTTATAACAGCCAAGTCTTTCAGGAAATGCAGGTGTGTGACCTCTTCACAGTAAGAGATACACAAATGTATTTCTGCATGGGACAGGGAACTACTTTTGTGACACTGGTTTTGTTCTACACAAAGGCACGCTTGCAATAAATTTTTACAAGTTTTGTACACCATGAGCTAAATTCTGAGTTCCAAAAATGTGAAGTGCGGAAACAATAACAAATGGATTTATAGTATCACTCTGATATCTTGTCATGTGATTTTATTTCTTCAACAAAGTTTGTTTACAATCAACAACTTTGAAATACAGTCAGATATATTACTGGTTGCTTTTCTGTCTCGTTCTTTTCTGAAATAGGTGGGGAAGATGTTTGGTCATTCTCTAGGTGTGTAAGTGAAGGGATGTAGAGAATATACTGCAAGGTAAGTTACAGGTTCACACTCTAAGACTGTTAGAGTCAAAAACCTAGCATCTTTATCCAGCCATTAACTACAAAGGGATTTTCTTTAGAAAGAACTGAATTTGAAAAGCCTTTCAATGTAGTTTGCACACAGGCATAGGAAAGAGGACCACTGTCCCCACCATGCCCCCTGACAGCCACAAGCAATGCTTCCCAGCCACCCCAGGGGGCAGGGTGGGGTGGACACAAGGACATGGGCAGCTGTCCCAGCTCTCAGATATCTCTGCTGAATTTTGAACCTTTATCTTCCTGCTCTTCCCAGCAAGGTTTGTCTGTGCCACCAATGATACCCACAGACACCATGACCTGCACACCCAAGAAGTGGCATTCGCAGGCAAAACCAGACGTGTGTGATCTGTGGATGGCCACTGTTTCACAGCTCCCAGGCAACAAGTTACTAGGACCTGGTTTAAACCTTAATCTACTTAGGGAGCAGAAGCCTCACAGGAGGACATGTGAGTGGGTGTACAGTGGATCTCTGCCAACAACCACGATAAAGATGTCCCCACGCCATGGGCCTGCGTCCCTCATTTCCGTGTGGCTGCAAAGCCTCCAGTGGGAACAGGCTGGCCAGCACCCTCCAGGTGTGTGTGAGTGTGGTTCAACACTGACCTTTTGCCGTGACCTGTTGAGCAGCTGCCGTGTCCGATTTGCTGTGGGTCTTTCTTCATATCATCTTGTGTTTTCCACATGAAGAAATTTAGTTTGCACCTAAGTAGTCCTAAGAAAAAGCCAGATTTTCAGGGAAAACAAAGCATTAACAGAAGCAACCAGTAGCAAGCCCCTTGACCTATTTGATACCTCTATGGACCCGGTTCCCAGGAGGGAACTATTTTTTTTAAGTTGCTTAGTATCAAAAAAGGGGAAGGCAAGAGGTTCTGGCTGTTCTACACAGCCAAGAACTCAGAAATCTTTTCAACATGTAAGTAGCTGCATTGACAACCCTTTATGTGCTGGTCTGAAAGACAGTCTGGACCCTTCACACAATCAGCTCTTCCAAGAAACGAGCTCCTTTTCTCCTTTGATGTGTATTTTTTGCATCAAATCAGTCACTGCTGAGTACCAGGGAAGGAACCCACAGGTTCTGGCTTTGAGATGTCACATCCAAGGTCAAGAAGCAATCATACCACAGTACTTGCCTGCAGCACAGAGAGAAGGCTGGCTCATCCCAAGTGAGTGCAGAGGCTGGAAACATCGACAAGGTGATGGATCAGCATGAACATGCCCTGGCAGGTGGCTGGGCTCCCCAAGATGTGAAGGAGGGACCTAAGGAGATGATTAAAAGCCCTTGCAGTGAGACCAGCCGCACACCAGTCAAGATGTTCAGCTGTGCCATAAACCAAATGAGAATTTCTCCTGAGTTTCCATGTCATGGTTGGAGAGTCGCCTCCAGCAGCACAGTGCTTTGCTCCCTGAATGTGCCGTGACCAGAGCTAATGCTGTGTGTAATCAGGTCAGATGATCAGAGTTGAAACAAGCAATGCAAATAATCTTTAACACACTAATTGAATAAAAGAAGGAATTTAATTTGTGAGTTTATGAAATCCAGGATCTGACTGACACAGACACACAAACACACAGTCTCAGCACTGTTATTTAAAACATTGCCATCCCTACAGATCAGGCGAGGGTCTGGAGTAACTCAATCTCCCCTGAAACTATTCTCATGAGAATTTGCAATTAATAAT
This sequence comes from Calyptomena viridis, assembly GCA_013390005.1. NCBI lineage: Eukaryota > Metazoa > Chordata > Aves > Passeriformes > Eurylaimidae > Calyptomena > Calyptomena viridis. Next base: position 44,201 of record WEIV01006128.1, on the reverse strand, counting down.
TCCAATAACATAATCTTTCTTAATTAAGCCAAACTTAACACTCCCTTTTGCAGTGTTTTCTAATATCCTGTTCCACTTGCCTCTCCATCCCTAGAGAGGAACAGAGAGAAAAAAAGCTCCAAGTTACAGACACTTGGACATTACCAGCCTTCACTATGTCAAAACACAGGCTCTCTTAGGGCACCTTCACTTGAAACTTGAAAAAGCACTTTGCATGTAGTAATGAATGGCATCTCATCAGACCCCTGCAAAGCTCTCTCTCTCCCCCATCCACTCTCTTCAGAGACTGTCTCCGTACACCAGTTTCCTTAGATTACAGCACAGCCACAGTTTTCTCTTTAGCAATGAGAGTTTAAGAAATATCTGAACAAGAGGTGATGAGAATTGAGAGGCCAAAAACATCTCTCCCTCCTCTGATGTTCCCACTTACCCAGGTGAGGCCTTGGGCAGGATCCTTCAGGAACATCTGCACCAGAGATACTGGCATGGGATTCATGTAATTTATCAGAGCTTTTTTGCAGAACCTGTTTCCTCATACAGGTTTTACCTGGGAACATGCAGTCCTTCCTTCATCCGAGAAGCAGGAACAGCAGCAAAACAGATTCTTGAACTCACAAGGAATTGGTGATCCACAAACTTGGATGAGAATCACCTCCCCTGAGCAGATGGACTCGCCTTCTGCAGCGCAGCCCTTGCCCTGCACTGGCCTGGAGGCAGCTGGTACCAATCGCGATGTGAACACACTGAAGTGCAACAAGCAAAAATATGCTTCTTGTTTTTGCTTCCATGACTCAGGGCTGGATTGCAATCTTAAAAGAAGGGTTAGGTACTCCTGCCAGATTCAGACTGCCCAAGAATGACAAGCAGGATTTAAGATGGCAGCACTGTAACACACCCTTTGGGGAAACAGCAAAGCAAACCTCTTCCATCTCTCCTGAACAGACACAGAATTTAAAAACAAACAGCCAGGTACAACAATGCCACGTAACAATCCTCAAAAATGGAAAGTTATGAGGGAAGGCGAGGGAGGGAAGAGACATTTATTTGTTGTGAGTAAGATTAGCATCTGCAAGCACCCGTTTGTAAATTGCAAATCACTCTCAGGAACTGGAAAAGTTCATTGCCTACTAGTCCATCTGTATCCCAAAGCCTTTTGACATTGAAACTGTTGGAGATAAAGACAAACACATGATGTGCATAGTTATCTCTTGAACATTTGGACTGAAAAAGCTTGTCTTCAAACATAAGTAACTGTATCTCCACAGAACCACAGAAGAAAGTCCCCATCCAACACTCACAAATTAAAATGTAATTCTGCACATGTGTGTGTGTGTGCACGCTGTTGTTCTTCACATTGACCTTTTAACTCATCTTTTTTCAGTTCTCCCCATTACTGTGCCCAAAAACCCACCACCACTGGGCAAAGAGCTAATTCTGAGATTGGATGGAAGAGAGATGTCTCACCAAGTAGCTTAGCATAACATTAGCATAACACTTTTGTGTTCAAATAATAATCTTTTTCTTTTACCTCTTATCCCACAATTGATACCAAGCAGGTAGACCATGGCTCTGTTCAGAAAAGCAATTTCAGAAATGCCACTGCAGAGTTCCACAGTTTGTATTTTCAGATACCAGATAATGCTGAATATTTACTAAACTGAACACGGATGATCACCCACGATTTGCAGCCAGACTGAGCAATCACTGCTATTAAATACTGCAAGTCAGGTTTAATAAACTTACTAAAATAGGAGCACTTGCACATTCAATAAAGAAAAACTGCTACTGCAACCCAGAGCTTAGTATGTGTTACACTGTACTCGAGAAGCTCTGAAGTATTTGAAAGGTACTTGACTAGTCTTGACCAGTGCAATAAACAGACTATAATAGATAGTTTAAACATACCCAGCAGCATTCACTTGCCTGGGATGACAGCAATGAATTTCAAGGCACTGCACACTACAGTGACTTTAGAAGCTCCTTTTACATTGAAGAAAATATACCTGCCTTCCCCTTGGCCTGGGACAAGCACACACACACCAAGCACAGACACTCAAGTGGACTCAGTGGGTGCCAGCAATATCTTTCTATTGCTCATGTGATAAGCAAAAGAAACTCAGGAACCTTTTCCCCACAGGCCACCACACATGATCCATTTCTTTGATTTGTCCCATAACATCACCACCAAATTTCAATGGAAACATCTATAGAGTGGCAGTCTAGCAGGCCAGTGCTAAATCACGTCATGAACAGTTTGCAAGGCACTGGGATGGAGGCATCACTGATTGCTTCCCAAAAGAGCAGCCTGCAGCAAGGGAGACCTGGTGCTGAACAAAACTGGGCTGCAAGAGAGCTGCCCTGCTACAGCTGCTGGAAATCCTGTAGCTGTGTCAGTGGGGACTCAGACTCACACCTGTGCATCAGGTTTAACAACCAGATATACCAAATCAGCCAGACCCTATTCTGCTCTCCATGTGTTCTCCTACCTGTTGTCTCCTTGGTTTCGTGGTCACTAAGTCCAACTGGCTCTGCTTTTGTGCTGCAAATAACCGAATTGCCTTTCTGCTACCCAAAAGGGAGAAAACTGGAACAGAAAAGAGACAAAGAAAGAACTTCCTCTTAACTGTTTCTTTTCGAACAAGGAGGAGCTATTTATAACATGGATATGTTCACTGTTGTGCGACAGCAGTGCCCTTTCCCAGCTGACAGAGCCTCTCTAGCAATGACAGCCTCACAGTAGCCTGCAGGATTTTATTGCCTCAGGTAGCTTAACCCAGTTTCTCATGTGGATAATGAAAATCAGCAGTAGATGAGATTTAATGTGGCTGCTGTTCTTCAGGATCCTATGCAAAGGCTGAAGCACCCAGGAACACATGAGCATCTCTATCTTCTTAGGACATATTTACTTAAAAATGGGTGGTAGCAAAGCTCTCTTCTCTCATTGAAAACAAAGCGTAACACCTTAACCAGAGTCTGGGGGATTTACAGTTAGGTTCAAAAGTTACCCTTCCCTCCTGTCAGCACCGCAAGGCTGTGTGATAGAGGCAACCAGCAGAGAGTAAACTACTCCCTGTGCAGGTGACCTAAATCCTGCTTTGCACAATGATGCTGCAGGGCACTGAAGGGGTTTGTGTGCTGCCTTCCCTCCCCTTCCATTCAGTTAGTTGCTCCAGGATGCTTTCACCCCCAGGCAAACCATCCTCTCACTTTGGAGCAATGCAACAGCTCCACAGTCCCCAGGGCTGAGGAGACATCTCCGGAGAGGGACGGCCTTCAGAGGCACTGGTAACAGGGCCAGTGTCACACGTCAGACCCATGTCTACATGGTATGGTATGGCTGAAGGGCCCGACTCTGCTCTTCTTGCCTCCACCCTGCAGTGCCTGGGAAAGGGACCTGGGGGTCCTGGTCGATGAATGAGTCAGCAGTGCCCTGGCAGCCAGGAGGGCCAACCGTGTCCTGGGGGGCATCAGGCAAAGCATCACCAGCTGGTCGAGGGGGGGGATTGTCCTGCTCTGCTCTGCACTGGGGTGGCCTCACTTTGAATATTGTGCCAGTTTTGGGCACTGCAAGATAAGAAAAAGTATTAAGCTGTTAGAGAGTGTCCAATGGAAAGCAACAAAGATGATGAAGGGCCTTGAGGAGAAGCCGTATGAGGAGCGGCTGAGGTCACTTGGTGTGTTCAGCCTGGAGATGAGGAGACTGAGGGGAGACCTCATTGCAGTTACAACTTCCTTGTGAGAGGAAGAGGAGGGGTAAGCACTGATCTCTGTGGTGACCAGTGACAGGACCCGAGGGAATGGCCTGAAGTTGTGTCAGGGGAGGTTTAGGTGACAGAAGATTCTTCTCCGAGAGGGTGGTTGGGCACTAGAACAAGCTCTCCAGTGAAGTGATCACAGCACCAACCCTGACAGAGTTCAAGAAGTGTTTGGATGATATTCTCAGGGACATGGTGTGATTCTTGGGGATGGTCCTGTGCAGGGCTAAGAGTTGGACTCAATGATCCTTGTGTGTTCCTTCTAACTCAGCATATTCTGTGATTCTGAGTGTCCCAAGGAAGTGGAAAGAAGAGCAGATCTACATGTCTCTGTGCTGCTCAAAGCAGTGGGGACAAGATTGGAGCAGGAGTGTTTTGGGAAAGGAGGATAAAGTGTCACTATTGTGGGACGTTTTAGACCTTTGGCATCTTCACACAGGCCTTGAGTTTCACAGGATACTCCTTTGATGGACCCGAGCCTCCCAAGTCAAGGTATGGCCAAAGAACTCCGCTGTAACATTGCAGCAGCAGTTGGAAAAGGACGCAGGAATTGTGCTTGGCACGACTACCAGAAGTTAATTAAAACAACAAAACCAAACTGAGGTGAGGGCTGTGCATATGACAGGGTTCATCAGTCGAATCAGGTAGAGCTTGTGCTTATTACATGCGTCAGACCCAGCTCCCTGCAGTGAGCTTCCTCTACCTTTCCACCTCCTCAGGGCTAATTTAGGAGCCATCCTTTGCAGCCCATAATAATAGTGAGAAAGAAAATCAAATTCTGTTGTGCCACAAGGAGGAAACTGGAACAGGGGAACCAGCAGGAAAGTTGTCTTGCTGCCATCTCTGGCTTTCCTAAGGAAACCTGTGCTCCAGTCAAAGAAAACAGAGCTGCCAACAGGATGCACAACTTCGATCTTCCCCACAAGGAAAGCCAAGCTCATCTGCTGGGAAAGGGAAGGATATATCCCACAGATAAAAAAGCAGAGGGTGCTATGTATAAGTAAACATAGAAATAACCATACCATACAGACAAGTGTTTTCTCTGGGAATACCTTATTGCTCAGACAGCCTCTTTTGTATGGACGGCCCTCCCCCCCAAACATTCCTGCAAGGGGCAGGTAGCCTCCCCTGCCCTAAAAGGCTGCCTCTGACAAACCAGAAAGCATCAGCACATTAACAGAGCTCTTCACACATTATATCCCCAGCTCAGCACCATGTGTAACACACATTTGAGGCTACTCTTGCTCCAGCCTGTGCGGGTGCAGGGAGCAAGGCTGACATGAGTGCCACTTCCAACACAAATATTCAGAATGGAGCAAGCAGGCTAAAAGGTCACTTTCAACTCACATGGATTTGGGCACACCCTTTGTGTCCCTTTATGAAATAACCTTTTATTTGGTCAGATCTAAATAAGTGAATGCTTTTCGGTTTTTTTAATCTTTCTGGAAAGCCATTTGATGGTCCTTGCTGCAAGGGTATCGCTCACTTCTGCTGGGCTCAGCTCTGGCAAAAGCCACTTCTAGAAATGGAGTCCAGGGTACCCCATCTTGAACCAAGACCCTCTTTGTACCAAATGAAGACATTCAGAAGCTCATACAAGCCATTCTCCAGGCACTGCTAACAAAGGTCAAGATTCAGATGCAGCACACAGATTTTTGCATCCAGGTTAATTGCAAATCCCACGGCATGTTTTCAGAACTCTCTATAACTTGTTTTTTTTCAGAAGCTCTCAAGTTCTTGGGGACTTGCACAATGAAAAGACACTAGAATGTCAAAGATGCCATCTTCTATCTAAGAGGCTATTGAGAATGCCAATGCTTACAGGTTTATATCTGTGGCAGTTTTGGATGGGAATAAAATTCTTAAAATGCCATATGGAATTTGATCCCCTATTCACAACAAAATGCAAAATTATTTTTCTAATCTTTTCTAGACTCATTTTTTTCCCTGTATTTCCTCTTTCTACGTGAAAGTCCGAAATCACCAGAAGCCTTTTCACATTTTATGCCAGATGTTAAAGGACACCACTTTGTAAGTAAGATGTAGCAAGAAAGGCAATTTGAAATGAGAGCGTAGATGGGATTCTGCATCTAGCATATTTATATCAGCTGGTTGGTCATTACTTGTGGGGGAGCTCACCTGGCACATTCCCAGGGCCGCACTTCCTTATGCAGCCTGCTGTCCTTCAAGGTGCTCCGTGCATCCATGAGATTGTCCAGCCTCAGGCATGAGCTACCCAGGACACTTCAGTGGGAAACGGTTGGCCAATACGGACCAAAGGATGAGACAACCCTGTAACCCATTGCCTAAGGAAAGACCAAAGGAATGAGATTAAGAACAAGTAATATTTCTTCCACCTGCCCTTCAAGCTCCTATCAATCTTATTTAGAGACTTCCTGGTACATGTTTACATATTTGCATGTTTTACAGTTCTGTTTTCCATTGAAAGTGCTGTCACATCCATGGTGTAATTTTCAACAACAGTAAGTACTTTTGTCTTTAACCCGGTACCTGAAAACATCTTTTTTCACCTTCTCATTCACCTTTTGCAAAGAACAGCCATAAGTTAACTCCCTATCCATATACACTTCACTGTTCATGATCTAGCCTCATCAGTCACCATGTCTTTTCAGCTCAAATCAGATGTAGCAAGACATTTCCTACCACTTGCTGATAAAGGACTTCAAATCAACAGGGAAAGAAAGTGGGCCATGGCATCTACTCTGTGCCACTTGGCTTGTAGTTGAGTTACATCTGCCTCCTTTATTCCATTTTCCCTCTCTCTCAAGGTTTACCAGCATGCTGTGCAAATACTTTGATCTATTCTGGCACTTAATCTTGCTCTGAAAATGGGAACCACAACAGAGATTCCAGGTGGACAACCAATTTTTGAGATGTTCCCTGAGCAATCTGGCAGAACCTCAATAGTATGAGTTCAGACCAGCAGCCTGCAAGCACTGCTCGTGGACATCTATCTGTGTTTTCTTCATTGACTTCATCCAGGAAAAAAAAACACCTATAGTCCCAGCACTGATTTACCTTGCCTTGCTGGAAGCCCATGAATATGTACCCCACACCAGGATCATTGGTTTGGAGCACTGTCTGGCTGTCTTTGTAAGAAAGCCCCAAGTACAGCATGAGCAGCAAGCATCAGCAGAAATCTTACACAAGTAACAACCATAAGAGACTCATCCTATTTTTTGATGGAGTTGAGAGGAGGACATTCCTTCCTCACCATTCCTCCATCTGCCTTGAGGACAGAGCTCATGGAACAGCTGTAGCAATGCAGGGTCCAAAAAGCCTGCTTCTCACATAGTTTAAGAGGCTCAGTGTGTAAGGGGAAAAGTAAAGAAATGACAATCATATTCCAGAAACTCTATGAAGAATATTTTGAGGAATTAAACATAATTAGCAGACAAAATGGCTGGGAGTTGAAGCTAGACATTCAGCCTGGAACCAATTATTCATTAAAGCAAGGTTATAGTGGAAGAGCTGACAAAAGAACTAGATCAGCTGAAGAATAAGATTTCCTAATTCTCAAATTCATCTGTTTATCAAGATGTTTAACTGCCTACATTTTATTTTTGAAAACTAAATGCCCTACAAACTTCTGAAAATCATATCCAGTCTTACCTCTGAGCTCTTGCGAGAGGTCACATCCACACAGAAGCTAAGAACTTGACATAGATATTGGTGTTGAAGGTGTCACAGCTTTTGCTGTAAAGCACATGATAGCTAGATCTCATTTTACCTTAAACTATGAATTTACTGACTTTGAAATAGATTCTAAGCTGCAGTTGTCTACACCCTCTCAACTTGGCACCTCTTTCTCTTCTTTGACTTCACTTCTTTCCCCCATCTTTTCTACCTAGACATCAAGATACCAGCGTGTCATTTTCTTTTGCATTTCCTACAATGACAAAAGCCCTCACTCTCACCAGTGACCTGAAGATGCCACCCTCTCTCAATTAACTCATTCAACAGAAAAAGTAAAAGTGACATCTTCATACATTTCTGAAACCAGCTGGCAGAGAGCCTAACACCGGTATGGTGTGCTCCATATCACACCATGCAAGATGTGCATGCAAGATGGAGCATTTTCTTTCTCCAGAATGTCTAAACCAAAGGGTTAAGTCCCTTTCTAGTAGGAAACTCCCTATCAAACATTAGCTTGATGTTGAAACCAAGACCTTGATGCAACTTAAACCCTTTTTGTTTCTCTTGCCCCATTTCTCCTCTCTTGCCACTACAGCTGTTGCTGGCTTCAGACTCAGACATCAGCAGTGAGGCTGTTCTGGTATAAGTAATAACTATTATTATTAAAGGCATCTCAATTCGAAATCGAAACAGAACATCCCTCAGCTCAGGCTCTGTCACGAAAACATAAGGTTTGATTTTATGATCTAGTTAAACCAAGTTCAAAGAGCTTTCAGCTACTGAAAGTACCACCACTTTCTATGTTGGATTTTTGTTGAGGTTTTTTTGCCAGCCTTCCTTACAACCCACACCGGGTCACTGCAAGGCGTTACCAGTGCTCCTTTACATGCTGCCAGCTCACAGATGAGCACACAGCACTGACAAAACCATACCCAAAATCTCACTGTGACAAGCAGGAGGAGCAATACCTGAACAGATACTACATCCCACTGCCTTTATATTCCACTGGTGCTATGGGGAAAGGAAGTTCAACATCTTCACCCCTTGCCTGCTTCTCATTATGAAACCCTGCCAACTATGTGTGAACTCCAGCTCTCTAGACCCTTCAAAAAGTCACCTCAACTCTCCAAGGCAAACAGAAAAAAGTGTCCATCTTGTCTTTAATTGTCACATGGCTGGGGCACCAACTCTAGCCCAAGGGAGGAGACAGGATCAGCATTCCTTTCCCTCTCAGCAGCAACAAATCATCTGGCTCAGCTGAGCACAGAGCTGCCAATGAGGAATCTACCTCACATTCACTTCAAAACCAAGCTGCTGGACAGGAAGAGAGGTGGCACAAAAGCTGAGAAAACTGTTTTGCACAAGTGGTGCTCATCACACTACCAGAGCAGAAGAGACTGTCAGTAGTAATTTTCTATGAGATTAAGGTGATGCTTAATTAATGCAGGTTTGGCAGAAAGCATAGCTATTTGCTACTTCCAGATCTTCTTTAATTAAAGAAAAACCCTCAAAAAATCCTTAGATTAAAAACATCTGCTGGATAGAAATAGGAACTTGAAATGAAACAGGTCCCTCTTCCTGCATACAGAGCAATGACATGCTGCTGTGCTGCATGAAATCAAATCAAATCAAAAGGGTATTTTGCACCCATTCAGACAACCTCTTGGAGGGCTGTACAGAGAGAACATCTGTGGACTGACTTTATTCCAAATTTTTAAGCTTGATTACTAGATCTTAAAATAGCTACTGGATGCTAAGCTGTAAATAAAATCTGCAGTCTAACAAAAGACATTTATGCTCATTCTGTAATCATGGCTTATTATCCCAAACTTTTTTTTTCAGTGGCTTCTATTCATTTAAAATCATCCTGTACAGGAACAAGACTCTTGCTAGAGCATTTTGTAACCAAGTCATTGCTATGAAATTATTCATTTTGTTTCAGGCATGAATGAGGACACAGGTGATGCACACATGGTACTCAGGGTCATGTAAATTTTACAGAGCATCTACATTTAAAATAAATCTAAGTAATCCACAGTAAATGTTGTTTGCATACAAAAATTAAACAACTTAAAATAACTAAGGTTATGGCAGTAACACCCCAAAAAGGAACTGCACAATGCTCTACAGAATCCACTTTAAACAAGACAACTCTCCTTACCTCAAGCAGATTACAGCCTTTTAATCTCTCCAATATTCACCTTCCTTTCCAAACACACACAGGCATCTTCTTGACAATTCAAGAGATTTAAAATATGGTGCATGTACTCCACAAAGAGTAAAGATTAAACATTCCCTAATAAAAGAGGTATAAACACATCTGCTTTTATGCACAGTGACAAGCAAGCGGAGTAAACCCATGCAGAAAAAACAGCTAAAAAGCAGGACCTGAAATTCTAGAAAATGAATGGGGAAATTTTTTCAGGTAACTATAGTTGACAAGGAAACAAGTTCTGATCAGCAATAATGCAAAATTTGCTGGATGGTTCATCCAGTCCTGCTACTAAAGTTAACTGAGAACAGCAGGCACAGGAAACATTTAAGGCTCTAAGCAGAGACATTAAGAGACAGACTTCTACATTTAACATTGGATTAGATTAAAAGCTTCTATTGCCAGAAGCCTGTTGTAATTATCTTTTTGTATCACTTGTCAGCTCCCAGGTGTCAAAGGGCATTTAAGATGGAGAATCCTCATTTGAATGCTCAGATATAATCTGCAGATGCAAAGAGGTTTCTTTTGTTTACTGCAGCTTTACAAGGACTCTTTATTTTTGCCAATGATAGATATTAAAGATTTATTTCCTTGATTTAATTTAGATTTTGAAATTCACTGACTTCTCTTACACAGAGAGTAAGTTTGTACCCAAGAACTCTTCTTTCTCACACCTTGATAGGTAAAAATCTTCCTGTCAGTACAACTGAAGGAGTGGAAATGTTTAAATCTTGACTACAGATGCTTCTGCAGGTTATGCTAGCTGACGATGTCCTTGGGGCCAACTGTAAAACTAACTTTGTTAGACCAGGAACAAAGATCCTAGTCCTCTATGTCACCGAGTGGGAAAGAATGATGCACCCCAAAAACTGAACTGAGGCATCTCTGAGGCTGGACAGATCACAGATGAGATTTTTTTGAGCACTGTACCATCCCCATCCCATTTAGCTCGCAGTTTACCTCTGCCAAGGTGATGCTGAGACCAAGCTTCATGCCCTGGCTGCAGCCCTTCTTACTCTTACAGCTGCTGGAGAATCTCAAACTTTCACAGCTGCCCATCACCTTCTGTGGAGGAACTGCTCCCTCTCCAGCTGTGCTAGTGCAGGTTCATTTGCAAGCTCTCTAAACCAGACCTGTGGAATATCTGCCCCCTCAAAATAGCTTTATTTAAAAGGAAAAAAGTATTTTTTTGTTTAAATATAAAGTATCTGAATGGCCTGGGAGCTCAGCTGCAATTCTCCCATCGGCTGCAGGAGGCCCCGGCACAGTGATTTCTGGCAGCAAAGAGGGACAGTGTAAGTCTCAAGATTAGGCCTTAAAGGGGCAGGAGAGGGAGTGCCTGGACAGTGTATTTTCAGGTGACTATACAGTCAGCACTAACCTAATGCTCACTGTAACACAGCTTCTAAAATAACACAATTACCTCAAAGTTGTAATATTAAATACAAACAAATCTCTTTTCATAAATACACCCACATATATACATTATTTGAACAGGAACTTCCTGAAGCAACCTAAAAAACTTGGTTTGAAAATACTTCAACTACAAGCCCCACAAAGACTTTAACTAGTTTTACTCACTTATATCAGCCAGCACACTTTTCTCTAGAAAGCGTTCTTTATTTAAGTTAAACAAATTTTCAAGGATGGTTTCCATCTATAAAATGAACAAGTACAAGCTCTGTACAGCAGACTTTTCAAACCAACTGAAAAAAACAGTTTCCAAACTATGTTTTGAAAATCTGCAAAATAAACAGTATCACCATTCTTGTTCTGAAGACAGTAAGAAAAGTTCTCAGGAGACTCCATTGCAATTTGCTTCAAGGGCTCTTAATTTATCTTTCAAATGGGTGAATTTCTTCAACATTAAAAACCCCTAAAAATCACAGTAAGTAACTTTGGCACACTGTCATGTAAACATAACAAAAAGATACCACTTCTCGTCTTCTCTCAAAGAAAAGCAACATACACAGCTCCTATATTAAAACCCCTATGCACAGCATCCATGGGGAGTTACTGAAAAAATACTCCTACTTTATGATTGCCATTGTCATTAAAGACTTGAGAGAAGGAATACAGATTTCTTCTTTTTAATTAGCAATTCTGATTCAGAGATAAGAGGCAGGTCAATACTCAGAGTTGCAGCTGCTGATTTCAGCTAGTGCCACCCTTACTTTGATCAAAGCTGCCAACAGAAATGCCTCCATGGTTGAGGCTGCATGGCTGGGTTGGTTTTTTTTACCTTTTAAATTCTGTTTTTCAAAACCTGAAACAATTGACTTGCTGCTGTGACCACATTTCAGCATTTTTATTTCCAAAACGTGAAGGAATCTATTGCTATGTTTATGAAACATGTTCTTCAAGTTCTCAGCAAGGTCAACAGGCTATAGGGAGAGACTAAACGCTGAGAACAGTTTAACCACTGTCCGGCCTCTAAAACAGGCAAGTTTTGGAGAAAGTGCATTGTGAGTAACACAAAAAAAAGGTATTAATTATTCATGAAAAAGTGAGATGATGGATGGGTAAAACTGGATTTAATGCCCCCATCCAAAAGGTATGCAGGTACTTGCAAGTCATAACTTCAGACACACAAGGTAACTGTGGGCTCACTGACTGGCACAGTTAAAGCCACATTGCCCAGACCATCTCTACACCTCATGCACAGGTACAGCCAAAGGAAAATGAAAAACTGGAACTACTCTCAGGAGAAAGAAAGAAGGGGACTGCATCAGCATTCTACAGTACAGCAGATGTTTCTCTTCATCTCCTTATGATCAACCCTTATATTTTTGCAAGATCCATCATTTTTCCAAAAGCACTTCCTGGCACTCGATGTCTGCACTAATTTTTGTCAATTCTGTCTCACTTATTCATACTTATTTAACTTTCCTTTCATTTTAAAAGCTCATTGAAGCATTTGCTTTTAATAAAAAAGTGTATCATTTATGCAAACATAAGAAAGGACACGTCAAAGTTGGGGTTAACTTTGACAGTATTATTTTATAAAAATGACATCAGCTGGACTGAAGCTGCAAAATGTACGAGTTCTGTGGTTAAAAACACACAGGCTATGCAGGTACCCAGGCTGATTCCCAGAGCCAAGCCTGAATCCACTCAAAAGCTCCATTTAAAGAAACAAAACGGAAGAAAATTCCCCAGTAGTAGGTCTATAAATTAAGCAAGTGCAATTCAGAGATATTACATAGCTGCTGATCCTTGCAAATTAAAATTCAGATCTTGTGCTGTCATCAGTGATGTTACTATTCTAACTTATTTCTACAACTCAAAAGGGGAGTTTGAGACACATTTTTTTCATTAGGGCCCAGAATAAAACTGTGCTGAACCAACATGGCTGCACAAAAGATCTGTGTGGTTTATAGAATTTTATAACAAAGGAAGAAGTATTTTAAAGACAAAGTACTACAGAAATGATCAACACAAATATCAAGTACAAGTTTAACATTATCCAAAGCACATGTAATGAATTTCCAAGCTGGAATAAACAATCCGAGCAATCATCTGGGCAGAGGCATTGACTTATTCTGCTATTTTCTTTTTCCTCCTGAGTTTCATGATCTCTCCAGCGAGGGTGAAGTGTTAAGAAGTAGATCCACTTTGCAAAGCAAAAGCATCCAGTGTTAGCACGGACATCATACCCAGCAGCACAAAATCTGCACCCTCATAGAAGTTTCTCTCTCCTAGCACTCCAATCCAATTTCTGGTTATACATATGTCAATCACTTTGTTGATAATTGTAGGATGATGAAAACTGATATAAATCATTGGGAGCTGACAATATATATACTTTCATATATTTATATTTAGAGTCCATCATAGAAAAGTTCATATTCAAATTACCAAATACACACAGGAGAAAAAAAGAAACAACTTCAAAAATGACACTTCTGTTTCTGGAAATGACAAACCATGACTTCTATGCAAATGGAGTTTTCAAATGACCTTCTCCTAGTAATTTCCCGCCCTCCCTCCCACACCCTGTTCCCCACAGGTGTTTCTTCAGATCTTTTTGTTTATCATACGTCAGTTGTTCCTAGAGTTAATTATCTGCTGTGCAAGTAGTAACTGAAGACAGAAAGGAACCTTGACGTTTGCAGCACAATTCCTTCTCGGTGTGAAGTCATGCTCAGTGACATCTTTGCAGTGCTCAGAGTCCCCTGGATCCCTGGTGTCTGCTTCAGCACTCTACTTTCAGATAAAAGGTGGAATACTGAGGTATATAAGTTCCATGGAAAGTTTTAAGAAATACATCAGTAATTCAATCAAAACTTTGCCCAATGTTTTTCAGTTGAAATAGCATTTTGCTAGTAGGTCCTTCTACTGCTGCAGATTAAGTGTGAATTTCCACTGTTGTGACAAAGAAGGATTGCAGATCTCAACGGTGAGACCACCATTTTTGGCATTTCGGCTGTCGAGACAGAGGTTGCTGCCAACGTGCCTCAGTTTAGAATTGCTTTCAATTTGTTCCCATTTCTGGAAAAGAAAATACAGTTATTGACCTGGAAAAACAGGAAAAGGAAGAATTCTACATCCTGTCCTTTGAAGTCTCCATAAGCTTCCCTGGCTTGCGCCTGGGAATGCTGCGAAACCTGCAATAATAGCAGCAGTGTGGATGATTCTTGAATAAGAGTGCTTGAGTTATGGCAAGCCTTGCCAAAACAGCTGTTCATTCAGCTAACACTCTGCAAGACAGACAGAATACACTAAGCCATTTTCCTCTACTTCAAAAGTTCTCAAATACACTGTCTCACCCTGTTACCTGCATGAAAACCATGGTCTGAAGGAAAAAAAAATCATAAAATCTATACACATACCACTGCAATACTGAGCACAGAGAATCAAGAAGCACAACCACTACAGACAGCTTCAAAGAAATCCAGAAATTTGTCAGACCCTTTCAGTTATGCAGAAGACAACCAGTCAATCTGTGTTGTCGAAAGCTCTTTGCCTAAGGTGAAGTCAAGGACAGAGTAAATCCCAAATACACGATGTTAAAAAAATGTCTTATATTTCCAACATACTGTGTCCTGTAAATCTTATCAAGAAAACCTTGCTACCTTAGCTTCCTTTTCTGAAAAACAGCAAGAATACTCTTCCTTCATCAAGGAACAGTGTTTCAGTCATTTGTCTGCAAAAATGGAGGTGTGGAAGCAAGGAAGCTGGCAGATGACCAGAACTCATGACTTAGCAGAAAGAGAGGAATTGTTATTTGACTAGATCAAAAAGATGGTATGACTCTGCAAATGTGATTTTCCCCGAGCATGGGAAATAGATGAAGTTACAATGCTGCATTAATGAAAATGAATTTAAAGAGCCTAGTGGTGTCATAAATGGGTCACAACTGAAGAGAAGGACAGACAAACCACACTCTTCTGAGACATACACCACGTAATTGTCAAACTTCACTGAATAAGACCTTTCAAAAATACATAGTGGAATATATAATCTATTTCAGAAAACAGACATGGCAGCTGAAGACTGTTACACATCAGTGCTCTTGGGTGAAACCTTTACATAAGGCCCCTGTTGGGACAGAACCTTTACATGTTCATAAAATATTGTCACTGGCTATGAAAAGCAAAGCTCAGCACGCAATCTTATTTCTGCTGCTCTGCCTAGACATCATGCACCTTAACTTTACACACACAAACAACAGTGAAGAGTACAACTTACAGAAGAGACGATCACCAGCACATGTTCTTGCATTGTCCTTCACAACCCTTGTTTCCCCCACTGTTTGCAGAGTGCAGTCATGACATACTAACCTGTCTGCTGTCGTTTTCCCTACAGCCCTGAAGTTTTATTAGTGAACCAGGTGCTCTGTCCACAACAGTAAGGCACAAATCCATGTGTTTCACTGACTTGTCCTTTGTTAAGGCCCATTCCTACAAAAAGGAAGGAAAAAAAGTGTACAAAATTGTGTATATTAGCATGTGTACATTATCTCTGCATAGGCAGCACAGATTAAAATCCTGTAAATAGCTACGTATGAGCAGTACAACAGTTCATTGCTTCCCACAGAGCAGGAGAGGAAAAAGGTCCTTTTCAAACACAGTAATTCCAATTGCTTCAGTGTCTCCACATCAGTTCAGGGCTCAGCTGGCTGTTTGCTCCCTCTGCTGGCTTCACACAGCTGCAGCAGGCAGTCACACCGGGCCTCAGAGGTAAAATATTTGTCCAAATATTTATGTAGTGATAAGTTTATTTTCATATATATATATATGTGTGTGTATTACACCTTCCACATATGCTCTATGTAGGAAGGATTTATATATATGTTAAAAAAAGAGATGTAATTATATACATAAAACCTCTAAAAAGCTTGGTCTGCATCATCACTGGCCACCCTACTCACACACTGAACAAAACATATGGACCACAGTGAGGAAACAGTAGTGCTTAATACCACAGAGACCACCAGAAGCAATACACAAGAGGACTAAACTTAAGGGTAGAGGGAGAATGTTCCTTCCTATGCAAGGCATGATGTACAGAAGAATTTCCATCAAATGCATTTAAAAAGGCAACTCTCAAACAGAGAGCAAAGAAAAGCTGTTCTGTACATAATGTTGCCCAGGTTGTTTGACCTCAGCATCTTCTTACACGGAGCCTGTTCTTTAACTGATATTCAGACCCTCTCCATATGCCTTTCTCCTTCAAATTTGGTCTCCAGGATCCCCATTGGTCTTCAATTGTCTAACTATCCTTTGAGAAAAGAAGCCACTTGATTAAAGCCGCACTAATTATTCAAATCATGCTTGTAACTACTTAAAATGGCACGATTAGCTTCTCTCAAGCAACTAAAGAGGATTTAGAGTTGTATAATACAAAATCCTAGGGTATATAGGGCCAAGCCTGGCTACATTTAAATGCCATTTTTCAAGCAATCAGTGTTTCAGAAATAAATAACTAATTCTACCCCTTTTTTAACTTAGTTTTCTGATAGCATTACTGCCTTTTTGGCTTGCATAATTACTTTTAAACTCAGCAGCTTTAACTATAATTAAATCTCTTTGGGAACAAGTGCTCCTGAAACTATCAGAATTTGTAACTTGTACAAGAATTTGTAATTCGAATTACAAGTTATCACCACCATACAGGTCCCAAGCCACTGGATGGGCACCATATTCTGAGAGTACTAGAATAATGACAACTATGCAAAACAAAGCAAAGCAAAGGTAGGACAATTCTGTGTATCCCTTTATTTGTTTTCTAAACCCTTAAGCCAGTAACTTCCTTTTACTCTCAATATGTTAATCTCATATGACAGCAAAATTATTTGCCTTCTCAGTTCTGTCCAGTTTGCAAGACGTCAACAAGAATCATTAATATATAACATTTATAACCACGTTTTTAGCCACAACTAAAGGAATTAAGCAAGTTAGGTTAAGATCTTACCAGGAATTTCAAATGGCCCTGAACCCTTATAAGATTTACACTGAAAAATGACAGTTGAAAATACTACCAGGGACAGAGTAAAACTTCTGTCTGAAAATCCTGCAGTCAGAGACAGTTAGAGCCTCGAAACTAGTGCCTTGATACTTCTTCACCTTTCTATCAAAAGGCTTCAAGAGCCCCAATCACAACAGAAATCATGCAAGAAATTAACATATTTAAAAGCCAAAGGTATAGCTTCATGAAAGCTCCAAGCTCTGTTGCTGGAGACATCTATGTGATGGCCCTTTATGATACAAAACAGATACTTTCCTCCAGTGATCAGGAACTATGACTAGCTATAATGGAGATAAGATGAAGCAAGTTCCACTACACCAGAGAAGAAAAATTGCAAGCAGTGTATATGCTCAGGGCACAGGCACAGGATAGAACTATGTAACACATTGAAAATCAGGACATGAGAAAACCCGTGTCAAATCAGAAATAAAAGTTAATAGAATACAACTAACCTGAAATATCCCCTTGCACTTAAGTGCATTTGGCTTTACCTTTAGCTCCTTATCACAACCCTATATATTGTCAAATACACCCCAGTTTATTCAGCCCTTTAGATGTGCACACCTATCACTGAGTTCTACCAACTTGGGGAAGGGGAGGGAAAGGTGGGCAGAAATCCCATTTCGACTTACGTTTTGCATTTTGTGTTGAACATAAGATGGAGTACACTCTTCAAGTTATAGATCACCACCACAGCCTGTAATATCCGTGTTCTCAATCCCAACTCCCCCAAAAACCTCTTGATAAGAATAAGGTCCAAAACACAAAGTATAGATTTAAAGATTGTGGTTCATTCCCTTAACCCTCTCCTCCCATGCTGTTGTTTTCTTCCAATAAAATATGAATTCTGCTTGCACATAAAACCTGGTTTTGACCCATTCTGCCTCTTCAGATGTCTGAATGTCCTCTCAAAGGTACTTGTTCAGAACAAGTGCATTTGGTTTGTCAAGGTCAGTGTCACAGAGGAAACTATACAGAAAGAAGAGTGTCAGATACAGGGGAGGAAGGTTTGAAAGAGGAACATAACTTTGTGTATCTAAAAAGAATACACACCATCATAAGAAAATCTTGAAATTTCTGTGCAGAGGCACTTCTGACACATCTACCCTTTCTCCCAAAAACCACTTCAGTGTTCTGAAGAGTGCACTTTCATAAATGTAATTGAAAAAGCGGTCACAGATAAATTCTCTTTAATGTTAGAGAAAAGAGGCATATCCCACATGTTGATTTGAATGCATTGCCATCATACATGATACATTTTCCAAGAAATAACTTCTTTATTTTAGGCTTCGTCTTATTTCAGGGTTTTCCTCTTCTAATTTAAATCAGAGTAAACTTCTGATACTCATTCAAGGGAAGATTTTAATTGGTCAACATTCTATTTTAGCAGATGTACTTGAAATGTTAATATTACATTGGATTTATAGTCAGGTTGAATTTGAAAAGAAATTAGTGACAAAGCAGGGCACAAAGCAGAGAGCACCTACACATGTATTTCATGAATGATAACTAAGTCAAAACTGCATAAATAGATTCTTTGAAATAATTAATACTCTCGTTTACGGATCTGACATCTGCAGTTAGTTTAAGAGTAGGATTAGAAAGGATTTGTTGAAACACTTCCGTTACTGTAAGTGAATATTTAGGCATCTCCATTAAATGGGGATTTATGACAGATTTTTTTATACTCTGCCATTGTAAACTGTAAATTACTAATAAGGCATCACAGCAAAGCATTCTTCTATTTTGCTGACCTTAGGTCATACGCTTAATACAACCCAAATATTTTCATAAGTGAAAATCCCTGCAAAAACAATCAAACACATCACTGAAAAAAGCTTTCTATACAAGTACAAAACACCCAGGAAGGAAGCTACTGGCCTCTAGTGTAAAAGCAAATATTAACAGCAATAAAGGAAGGAGATAATGTGATGCACACTGAATATATCTTTGGGCTCAGATCCTAAACCTGAAAATGCAAAATTGTATTTGAGGGAGAAGCTATTTAGTCAATCTGTTATAACAACTGATCTGCTGATTCTTCTTCCTATAATCAGTACACAGTAACAGCTTGAGTTAAAAAGCTTAGCTTAATTTTCTTTTTTTTTTTTTGTTTAAGACTTTTAATGTAGAAAACAAAAATTAATGGCATACAGACCTGGTTTCCCCCGGCATTATGACATTCATAAACTCCAACAACACCATCTGCAAAATGGCCCAACGTGTCAAGGCAATTGGTACCCTGCTGCAAGGCCCCAAAAGCTATATCTTGATGATCAGGTACCCTAAAACAAAACCAGAAATATCTGCTTAATTCAGTTGGAGTTTTGTTGGTTTGGTGGTTTTTTGTTTTGTTTTGGTTTTTTTAATTTATTTTTATTTTTGGGGGGGTGGGTGGTGTTTGTTTTGGTTTTGTTTTATTTTTGGTTTTGGTTGGTGTTTTTTGTTTGGTTGTTTTTTTTAAATTCCTTCATTTTACTCAAGAGTATTTTTAAGATGAGAGGTTAAGGATGAGTGATGACTATCATCCCAAAATCTCAATCATCTTTTGAGGGAAGGCAATTATCTGATCATAAACTGATCAAACCGAAGTAAACTTGCAAGCTTAGGACATAATACAAAAAGACCCGTAACCAGAGAATGAAGATAAACATACAAACTCAGCATGAAAATCAAATTAAAGATGACATCATTTAAGGTGACTCAAACCTTAATGCTATCAGTTAAGGTTATCAAATCCTTTTGTCTTTTCAGGCAAGGTAGCTTGTGGTGGAAATGGGACATTCCACATTTTTCTCAGACTGTTTTTACTGAAATGTTAAAAAAAAGGTTAGGAATTTAAAAAAATATTTCAAGCTTTTCTGATATCCATTTTCTAATGGCTGCACATAAAGCACACTCATGGTATGGAAATACCCAGGCAAGCCCATTCAGGAAAGTATAGTTATGGAGGAGAGCCCATGAGTTCATATTAAACAGTAAAACAAGGGCATATCAGAGCCTTTAAAAACTTCAGACTAATACAAGTATAATAATTCAACCCAGCAGAGTGAGCACATGAGGGACAGAGCGAGATGATGCTTATGGTAGCACATTTTCCAGGAGAGCTTGCAAGACACATTTTTTCTGACCAATGAAACAAAAACAGGTATCTTCTGGCACTTTTAAGAGAAGATAAAGGAAAAGTTACTTCCTCACCATCATCCTGCTTTATGAGACTCCTTAGTACATGTGGTTCTGTACATGTTTCACTGGGGCTGTAGTAGCTGGGGCTTTTGCATCTCAAGCCTATATGTCACTATTAGTTACCTGACTCCACTGACATGAAGTGCCCCCAGGAAAAAAACCCAAGTATTCTTATAAGCTACACAGTCTTTTACACCATTACACTACCAACAGACTATTTTACAGACTCAGATCTGATCAACATACTTATTTAACCAACACCTTTTTATCCTTTCAAAAAGTGTCTCTTTTCAAGGATTTTTCATTAGTTAGGATGCACTCATGTTAGAGAAACTGTTAGCAATGTTATCCCTCACCTCCACCCAAAAGTCAGTGATTATCCAGTGACAAGAGATTCAGCTTCTTAGCATCTTAGGCATCTACCCTTATCTGCCAAGTATACAAGGCCCTCTTGTCTGCTGACTCCTGTTACTGGACTGAGATTCAGCCTCCTCACTCAGCTAGGCATGTGCTTAGGCAAAGGCAAAAGCTTTAAAAGGATGAAAACAAGATACAGAATAGTGCACTTTTGAGCAAATGGCTTGTGTAGGAAACTAACTTCAGGCTCAGTCCTTTGGATACTGTTCCCTAAAATATTTGCTACTGCAGTTGTACTAAAGAAAAAATTACTTCAGGAACAGAAGTAATTAAAAAAGCAAATCAATCTGCATGAGGCATTGCATTCACAGATAAATTAAAAAACATCTTTTACATCCAAGGAAGGAGAAAGAGAAAACAATGACTTCTGTGGAGGCCAAAACAGAGAACTGCATACTAGCTCTGTTTCAGCCAAAACTCACCGTAACTCAGGATAAACATTTTCAAGATACCATTTGAAGGGTTTGCAGCTAAGTCTCTTTCTGAGTTCCATTCGGCTTTGAATACTAGAAGGAAAAAAAAAAGGGGTTTTCAAAATCAAGCTGTTGTTTTCATGTATGTTATGGAATACACAGAAAACTCTACATCTCTAGAGCTGTAGAAATACACCCTAAAGAGACAACATGAGAGTCAGCACTGCTTTCACCTCAGAAGTTGCTGTCTCATGAAGAATAAACAAATAGGGCAAAGAAGCACTTGTGACTTACTTGCCATAAGGTACATTCCTGGCTGAAGGCACTGCTGCATAATAGAAATTTTTATATTCATCCATCCAGACTTCTGCAGCCCTGCGTGTATTTCTAGGGAGAATCATATGAAACACATGGGTTATATTTTCTCTAGGTGCAATGCAACCATGTAATTTATCCTCAAGTTGATTTTTAATCCTTCTAGGACTACATAGCCAGCTGCCTCAAGCCAGGCAGAAGAGTCCCTAAAAAGGACCCAAGTAATAGAAAACCGTCAGAGAGTAACAAAACTGAAATAAATGCATTTAGAATGAAATTTATGTCTTTTCCACATTTGTCACTGCTTCAGGTTTTTATCAAGAATTTAATATACATCTTGGAGTTCTTTCTACAAACTTTGTGGAATTTGTTAGGTTGGTGTTTTGTTAGGGGTTTTTTTTTCTTTTCGTAAGAGCAACTTAACAGAAGTCAAAATCAGTGAATGTTCACCTGGATAAAGCAAGCTAATTGGAAACAAAAATCCCAACAACTGGCAATATTTAATAATGTCTTCTACCTTTTTGAAAACAGGTATGTTAACATAGGCAAGACTTCTTCAGTCTTCATTCTATTCCTACCAGCATAGCATTCAAAGTTCCAAAAAGACATAAGCTGCCATGATGTTTAAAGCTAAGAACCAAGCAAGTTCAAGTCTACAAGTCTGCTGTAGCTAACAGACAAGAAACAACAATCAGAAAGTATTTTAAATGCTTTAAAATTCAAGAGAGATTGATTATTGCAATAAATGTGAAAAAACCACTACCTCAAATGCTTTACTTCTAATCAAACACATCTCTAACTAAAATCCCTGTATTTATGTAACTTTAAATCTCCTTTTGGACTGCAAAATGGTTTTCTATCCCCTGGCTTCCATGTAAAATTCATTTACTTCTATTGTTCATCATTTTTGTTTAGAAAATTGTGTCTTATTTCACTTGAAACTGTCATGCTCTGAAGCTTATTTTACATCTGGCAGTGAGTTCATCTAGAGCAACTGGAGTAAATTCAGTCAGCCAGTAACTTCTTTAATATGATTTTCCAATTCAAAAAACAAAAAGTAGTCAGGATTAAATAAATAATCTTGCAGGTTGCTGAGAAAGAAGGATATGGGGAATAAAAACATCACAAGACAGACCTGAATAATTTTTAATTTGAGGACTGATTTTTTCCTTGCAAAGATTCCTTTAAATTTTTGTAAGCAAAATCCCACTCAATTCAGATTAGAAGCTATGTCAGTTTACCTTCACTTGCAGTCTCTCAGGTCTGTGTCAGTATCAACCACACACCACCTGCCCCCCCGCTTGCTCGGCAGCCAGCTTGGCTGCCCGCAGGCCAAACAGATTTTGGTGGTGAGAGAGGAACTATTTGGTTTGCCAGGATTTAATGACTCCAAAGGCACTTTCAAGGCCAGAATGCTTGCCTGCATCACGCTTCCCCACACTCAGGGATGAACAGTTCAGGGTTAGCGTGACATGAACACTGGCACTGTGTAGAACTGAGAACTGCCTAAATTATTAAGGCCCCCAAGAAGGCAGGGTGCTGAGGACCACAGCAGAGGGTGCACTTAATGCTGAGCCACAGTTAATGACACAGAGTACCAAGCAATCAGGCAGCTTTGGACGGAGCAGCCTGGGGTCTGCAACATCTGTGGCCTTGTCTGAAGTGATGTACTAAGCCAATGCACACTGGTCTAACGAATCCTGCCAGACAAGCTGTATCTGCCCACACCACGCAGCCAGGATATGGTCTTCCCTCTCATGAAGCAGAACCCCCAGTCTCTCAGCCAGAATTACAATTTGTTTTGGCTGCCAAAAGGCAGCGCATACTGACTAGCCAGTTAAAAAAAGGATGCCTACCCGGAGCAGTCCAGAACAAATTGCATACAGTCAAGGGATAGATGATGGCATAAACCAGCAAGTCCCAACTGCAAGACCAGCACAGATTTCATGCACCAAGTTTCCTCGCACCATGGTCCTACACTTATCTGATAATACCTCTATTACCAGGATATCCCATTACCTTAGGTTTCTCAATCTCATTGCTAAAATTGATTTTAAGATATTCTGTTCTATTGGTTTGACATCCAAGAAGGCCGACTGAGGAGGAAACCTTCAAATATACCACTTGTCAACCCTGCTTTTAAGTAATATGTAATTCTGCTAGGTCAATTCAAAAATAATTTCATTGAAACAAAGAATTTTAATGGCATTTCAGAATTTTAGACAGTTGGACAGATAAGGACAAACATAATAAACCACTTGCAGAGAAAGGCATATCTGGAAAGGGTAAGTATCCAAGACACTAGTTTGCAGGCTTCATCTGTCTTCATCACTTAAGTAAACACAGGATGTCTTTGCTGAGTCATTTTGAACACAAATGACTTAAAAAAAACCCCTTGTCACAGTAATTGTGAGGATATTTGAGTGATCAAATCACAATAATGATTTGACTTCACAACAAACGCCAAAACTTTAATCTCATGCAAATGCAGAATCTTCAACCCCCACTACTGTGATGCATTTCTGGTGTCTGCTCTATCCTTTCATGCATACAGCCTCAACTTCTTCCTACTTTTCTGTTGAGCTATGTTTAAGCACCTACTTACATCACAAGAAAAGCAGCATCTTGACAACACCCCAAAGATGGAAAAGCTGCAGGAGTGGGAAAAACTGCACAGTATATTTATGCAATTATAATTTATTCACTTTTATTAATCATGCTCCTGTTTACAACACTCATTTCAAAACCCTATTATACTGAAACAGTTGCAACCTAAGCCTACATAATGCAGTTTAACTGTTAGATCTTTCTATCCTCCTGATGCACACACAATAAATGTTGGAATAGAGATGTGATTTATGAGTATATTTCATTGCTAGCTTTTGTTTTTCTGTAAGCACTATAATTCATTTTTTGCTGCAGCATAAAATACAGATCTCAAGGAATAGGGGATCAGAAAAGAATCTAGTATAACTACTGGAAGAGAGAGGACAGTGACTTTATTTTAGCAGACTACTGAATTCATTAAAGTCACCTTGATGGCATAACCAGCATGGAAGGGAAGAACTACACCCTAAGGAGATTCCTGAGTCTAAAGTGAATTACAAGTCCAAAAATATCAGCAGCTTAGAACATTCTTATGAATTTAAGTACATCTGCACTCTGTGTTGCTTCATGTTAAATAGAGTTTAGGCTCCATATCCCTTCAAGGGTAAAGAAACAATTTTATTTCCAGCTCTGAAGCTACAGAACCTTTAGCTGAGACTTGTACTTCTTCAGCCCCCCAAGCATCAAGTATTCTCTAAACCAAAATCTACAGTGATTCTTCAGCTATAACTGATACAGGCTTGATCAAAATGTCCACCATACATTTATGTAATACTTTTATCCACATTAAGTAAAAACACTATGAACATGACTCAGCACTGCTATTCTCATTTTAAATAAGAGAAACTGAGGAGATAGCTCAGTATTTCAGCTACTGCTGCACATTGTATGAACAGAAAAATTAACAGGCATATTAATCCAAGCCCTTAAAACTGCAGTTTCTTAGGTCTATAGAAAAAGCATTTTTAAAAATAGCACAGGAGAGGCAAATATGATAGGGAACCAAGTTGCCAACAGACTGGTACAAATACCAGAGGTCTATGTCATCATTTGCATCTCATATACTGATCACGTATTAACAAAAAGCAAACAAAGCATATTCATACCTTAGTGTATTCTGGCTCTTAGCGAATGATGAAACTGTTTCTATAAAATGAAGTTTTACGATACAGTTCTGAAAATAAAGCCTCCTTTAAAACCAAATAAACACGAAGTGTTCAATATTGATGGAATGCCAAGCTAAGCACTTCCTTTTTACAGATTCTCAGTCTGTATCCACTGGACATTTCCCTTTCTCAACTCTTGGGCTCTTCTTTCAATCTATGCAGCTGCTTCAAAGCCATTAAGTTCTTTTTAATTAATATTTTTCCATGATAGATAATATTACAAATATTTCTAAAGATGAAATCCCTAAAATGAAATTACTGCCACCTGCTGATCATCTGAAGAAATCCAAAGCATTGCTATTTAGCTGAAGACCTAACAGTTACCTTGCAAACACAGTACCACTCCCACCAGGAAACGTGTAAGGATGCTGTTTGCGGAATACATGACCCACTCTGCTGCAAGGAATGATTTCTAGGCTCCCACCACACTGCCAAACTCTGAATGAGATCTCTGAAATAAAAACACAAGTGAAAGATCAACACCACAAAAGACTGCATTTTTGTAGTACACTATTTACAGAGAAGGCTTTTAGCGATTATTGCTGAGAAGATCAGTACGGCAGTTTTCTGATAAATCCTAGGATAAACAAAGGCATATCTGAGCATTTATCGTTCTTCAAGCTCATAAGAAATAATTACATTAATTTGGAAGCGAAATTGTCTTCTCTTAACTGAAGTTACCAGCATTCCCCAAATCCATAAATCATGCTGCAATTTGCCAGTGAGTTAAGTGTATGTGTACTGTTACTCTGCTTTATTTGAAGGTAAACAAGAGTAGGTACACTTAACAGATAAATTAATGATCTAGCTCAGAACAGAATTTTTCAGCTCAAGATGGAATAACAGAGTGGACAAAAATCAAGGCATAATAAAACAATCAATAGATTCAAGCTGCTAACTTTTTATAGCAGAAAAGCAAGCACCCCCAAATATTGGCCGTGGAAGGAGTTATATCAAGTGAATCTTGACTTGAAGACAGACCAAATAAAGACACAACTTTTGTAAATTGAAAGTTATGGACAGTACACTTCTAAGTCAATCTAGTGATCTGAGCCAGCTTGTGATGACAAGGTCTAGAAACATTTATACACTTCTCATCTTTGACCTTTGATAGCAGAAGTCACCTCGTGCTGACAGAGAACTCTTCCTCATTCGTTCCAACCACGTTCAGTAAGAAGGGTGCTTCCTGTAGCACCCTTGTGCTACAAGTTTGATGATTCCCCCTTTAGTCCAGAAGCTATTACTAGATAGCCTTAGTTTCAAGCCTCTTAATAATCATTGTCTTTCCACAGATTTAAAAAAAAGGCAGCTCTAAATCAAAGTCAGCGTCTAACTTTTATGACTTATACTAAGTGACATGCCTTCCCTCAGAAGCCCTCCTCCACAAACACAAAATAAGTCATAATAGCATAATTACTTCGAAAATTAAATTTAAAAAACAAACAACCCCCCCCAGCCACAGGCTGGAGAGCATCTTTTTGATGGTCTGTCCAGAGAAATAAAACACATAAACAAAAATAATAAAAAA
>WEIV01006128.1:1595-15759 GCA_013390005.1 Calyptomena viridis | reverse complement strand
ACTATTATTTGCACATCAAGATTAATACCTGGCAATGCTTTGATTGCAACGTTTTTCGCACCTATCACTTAAAATGTTGGCTGTACACATTTCTGTGGCATACACAGAATCTTCTCAAAATCTCCATTTGGCTCACAAGTTCTTTATGTAAAGGGCGGCAATTTGTGCCAGCAATAAACCATCAAAACCAAGGCTATATTTTTAGCCCTCAAAGCATACCAACTTTAAACAAAGTGACATCTACTTTTTCTTAAGGGTAAATAATTTACTAGTGTGTTATAAACTGTTTCTTTTAAATGCAATTTATTTCTGAGAGTCTCATAAGGCTCCATAAATACGAATGAAATTTCAATATTGATGAAAGCTATAGTAAAGATCCTCTTTCAGATTCGGGGAAGATGATTCCCAACTTCACTTAGTTCCAAACTACAATCTAATTGAGAAGTGGTGGTACAGACATACTTTATGGGAGCAACTGGATTTCCTTGTCGTGCTCTTCTTTGCTCTGGTGTCATGTAATCCCACTTGAATACAAGGTTCCAGTCAAAGCCTTCAAGAAGAAAAGTAGGATGTTAAAAAGACTGTGGTCATCATTCAACTTGTAGTAATGATATTGTTTGAAAACACTGGGAATTAAAGATTTAAACTTGCACAAACTTTAAACTTGTGTAGAAAACAAACAAGCTGGAGTCCAGATGAAAGGTAAAGCAGTTGACAGGACAATAAAAAAAAAACCGTAACCTGAATTACCAAGTAACTTTGATTTCTCTTGTCATTGTCTGTTACACAAAATAAGAAACCCAGTGAACAAGAGGCATCCTTACATCAAATGGAACATCATATGAAGATCTTTCAGCCATTATAAACGCTCCCAACCGTTTTTATGGTACAACTGCATTTCCACCATTAATAAATGATCCCATATTTTTGTTTACACAGACTTCATGCAGTACTCTTGGTACTCTATCAAGTCCCCACTTATCATCTTAACCTTCACTTAACTCCTTCCTTTCCCATTGTGTTTTTAAGTGCATTATTTTTTAAACCCAAGGCAAGTGCTAGAGCATGAAAATCTTACTTCACTTATGCATGTACATACAAGTGTGTACACACAGCAACAGCTGTTTTGGTCCTGTCGTGAGTCACATACAGAAGCCCATAAAGACAACTACAACAGACAAGACCAGTACAGCAGCTTTATATCTAATAACCATTAAATTACCTCCTTTAGGCAATAACAGAGAGCTGGTACAAGACAAACTTCCTATAGGAAACAGTTTCATAACAAATTTCTGGCTGGGTTATGCCCATAAGCATGAACATCTATTAAAAACTGTACAAGGTCCATAGCCCTCTCCCAGTACACCTCGCAAAGCAGCCTTGTAGAGTCTGCCTGCTGCTAAACACATTTAGATCCTATGAGGTCATATAATGAATGATTTCCAGATTTCTGGTGCACAGATGTCAATAGTTCTCTTTCTCCAGTATAAAGATAAAGCAATTACTTTGTGGGGAAGAGGTGAAAAAAGCTGACATAAACAGACAACAATTACAGTCCTGCATACAGTCCTACAAACTATCTGTCTGCATCTGTAAAGGTGCACAGTAATCTGACTGATGTAGAAAGTTGAAAACTAAGCAGTTTTCATCGTAACTCACAAGATTCTTATCACACACAATACAGAAATTATCCTGAACAGTCTTTACAGCATGCATGCCAGCTCTCTCTCTCCATGTCTGAGTATTTCCTGAAATGTTGCACTGTAAAAATGAAAGACCGCCTAGCTACTCCAAAGCTCCAAGTAGCAAAACAGTAAAATGGCTACAACCTACAGTACTGTAAAGCCTCCAGCATGAAGAGTAAAATGAGTTCCAGTATTTCCATGCAGTTAAAAAGCTGCATTTCATCACACATACCCAGCAAAATTACTTACATCTGGGAGAACTTGAAAACCCTACTGTTCTGCTGCAGAAGCAGTGGAGATAGAGTTACCATATACTCCAGTGAACACAAGGGGTCTCTTTTGGAACACAGCACTTTCACAAACTGAACAAGTGTATAAACTCTGTACTCATTAAAAACTGTGAAAATGGAGACGGAAAACCAGACTCTGGGAAAAATCTGCACTCAATGAGATAGTATCAGTAACTCTGTAAAAGGAGTATTTTTAAACACAAGTGCATATCCAATATGAAATTCTATCCAGCGTAAGTTGTATCACAGGCATACTCTAAATTATTAGATCTCACTTAACTACAGTTTATTCCAATAATCACAGTATTTCTCAGGGTGGCATAAACACTTTGTAAATCTCCTCTTCAAAAAAAAGTGTAACATGAAGTGCTTGGATTTAGTATTGGCCAGACTTGGGAATTATTACAGACATGTCCACTTGAAAAAAAAGTGTGTACCATTTGCTAGGTTGCTTGTCTTGGGTGATTAAATCCTTTCAAAACAGACTAGGCACAAATGCTGTCCCAGCTGTTTCAACTCTCTGTGCTTCAGCCACACAGACACTGTATCTAAGGTTGAAAGTTTGGTTTCCATGTTTAAACTTGATCCCAGTAAAAGTGTCCTGTGATGCCAAATGCTGTAGTGCCTCTAACATAACAATCTGTCCTCTGAGAACTCACAAGAAATATATTATTCATACTTAACTAACCTTCAAATAGCTTGAAAGGCTGATATGTGCAAAATTTCTATTAATGTTACAAAAAACCAAAGACAGTTTCTCACTCCTCAATCCAGAAGTACGCAGGCTTCATGAACTTTAAAAAAAATAAAACCCCCAATCTATTTCTACTGTGTAAAAGGCAAGAAAACGAGTGGTAAAAAGTAATAAATGAATGAATTGGGAGATACAGTTTCAAAGATAAAGCATGAAAAGCAGTTACAAGCGAAACAATCTCAGTCTTCTCCCACTCTACTTGGGAAGAATTTAAGAGCATGAACCCAGCAGCAACCAATCTAAGGTTTCAAGGAAAGAATTCCTCCTCCTACTGCAGACAACAATAAAAGCTACATAATGGTACAGAGATTTCTGTACTCAAGTTTTAATGAATAGATTGGGTGACGGCCTTAAGGTTTAGTAATGCTGACACAGATAATAGCACAGAACTATACATTAGCATACTGTGAATATATGCACCATAGGTGTCATTTCAAAACATTAAGTAAAAGGATATAGAACCTCTTACCTCCAGATCACTGATGGACTTGTAGCATATGCAACATTATGCAAATATTGTTTTTATTTGAGTTTACTGAAACAACATTAGTGGCCAGTTAAGAAACTAGAACCTAAAGGGATAGGCTTGAAACTGTTTTTTTTTCCAGTGCCGAAATACTGTGAGGACAGCACTCTAATTTTTTTATCATGGCTCATTTCATATCTTTATGCAGACAGTTTTGTTTCTAGGGTTGTGGGAACAATTATTTAACAACTAATTATTTAAAAATAACTTTAAAAAGGGGATAAGTGGGTAGAGAACAGCTATTTTAAATAGTAGAATCTTGTTAGCAGTGAAAGAAGTTTCAAAAACTTGCAATAAGTAAGGGGTATAGCATGTAGTTGCTTTCTCCCTCAGAGGAGAACTTTTTTTATTTAGTGCTTCACAAATCTTTTTGCTACTTGCTGTCAATAGCTAATACTAGCTAGTCGTAGTGAAAATGTAGTATTTCTAAACTCAATTTAACAGGAAATTTTTTAATGGCAAAGATATAAACACTACAAATTTTCATGGTCAGATGTTAAGTCTCTTCACAATTACAGATCATGGATAACAAACATTTATTTTTTTAAAACACATTCCAAAGCTTTTTGCTTATTCAGAAGAATTTTTTAAGCAAACCAGCATCTTGAAAAAAACCTCATAGCCACTGCATTGGTGATGGGCTTCTAAAGTAGTGAGCAATTAAAGCCTGTCTTAACTAAAAAGAGAATCATAAGCTCTGGCTATAAGCTTCTTCTGACACATTTACACAACCCTACACACATTGGAGAGAGTCTCACATACTGGTAAAAGGCAGCATAAACTTATAAGAATTAGTATAATAAAGATGAACTGTTTTAAAGCAGAGAACAATAAGGCCAATTAAAATCCAAAGCAAGAAACAAGTGATCTACAGAACTTAAAACTAGATCCATGAAAGGGAAGAACAGCATGTTAATTGCCCATTCCACAACTGCAGTGATTATGAGCTTTGATTCTTGATGCCTTCTTTTAAAATCTGTATTCCAGTACAGGTACATACCGCCTTTTAAATCAGCTGACGCCCCCACGTACTGGAAGTTGTCCATATTAATTACATCAATAATAGGAGACACAACTCTGGTCTTGTCCTAAAATAAATATTAGAAAGTAATATTGAAATAATGAAATCAATATATAAAGATTCAGGCAGGATGTGATGTTGAACAGTTCAGCAGAATTTCATTGGCAAGTCTCCCCCAGCTCTCCCCCTACTTCAACTTATGGCTCTGAACAGTCAGTGCTGTGAGTAGCACTGCTCAGCACTGCTTCACAAAGCAGAAAACGTACGATATGACTGGAAATCCTCTTTCTATTCTAGGCTACTTATATTCAAGTAATCCCCCTCTTCTGACTTGCTCTTGAAGAAGGCAGCAAACTTGTAGTTCTAAAAGCAATCGAGCAAACAGCACTTCCGTTCTTACTTTTAAAAACAGCTCAAAGAAAAGAATCATCCAGGCAATTCATATTTTCCACAGCGAGTCTCCAGCCATGCAGTGTACTACAGTCTTATTATTTCAACCTTTGAGGAACACCTAGGCCTTTCTGTAATCAGGAAAGTCTTAGGTTAAAGCCAACCCACTTCACACTAGAAGAATTACACTTTAATACTAGATACTCAGATAGGAAAGAGAACCTAAAAACCAATGAATGCTCTTAATCTTCAGCAGCCAAGATTCCAGTGGTACAGATAACCACACTCCTCTGTCCATCTGTGGTCTTGTATACTATTCTGAGCCATGTTAATTACTTTAGCTGATGTTTTTGCCAAAATAGTTTAGGAATAAAAATCTTTCCAACAACTCCACATGCATCATCAAGTAGGATCACAAGACCTCAGTACTCTAAAAAAAGACTCGTCTAATGTTAGAAATGCAGTATCATGGTTAAGCCAGTTTGTCTCCATGGCTTACTGCTTTCAATCAAAATAAAAGGCTTGGGACACACAAATTGAACATCATTCAGAGAGCAGGTAACTTCAGACCAGCATATCACCACATCTGTGAATATAAAAGTTTTGAACAAACAGAAGATATTTTGGTAACTCCTGTTACAGAGAAAGTGTTCTCATGGTTAAAAAAAACATATCAACTTAAATGTCTCCATTTTAAGAATTTATTTTACAAGTATGTCTTCAAACAACAACTCATCTATTCTAACCAGTGGTTCAGCAAATGTATCCCACTCACTATTAAGTATTATACAGAACAAATTGGAACCAAACTAATATGAGAATAACTCGAGCTCATAAGAAGAGACTTAAAAGCAACTCTTTTAGTCAAAAGACGAAGGACATTTAACATTAATTTTCTTTTATTGAACCTTAACTATTCGATCTGTGTGGATTTTAATAAGTTCTAATTACATAAATGGCATTTACTAGATCAGTCTGCCGAGTGAGCAAAAGGTCGCCAACTTCTATCAGCCAAAAGAAGAACCCAAGCAAACCCAAGAGAATCCAAGCTGTAGGCTAAGCTAAAAGCTGAAGACTCAGTATTGGTTACTACATTTCCTTTAAGTATAATTGAAACTATACCATCCAGGCCAAGTATCTGTTTTTATGAGAGATGTAACATAACATTTAATCCAGTCTGCTACTACGTATTACTTAGTTTGGTCTAAAGCAAACTAGAAACACAAACAAAAGAGATCACTCTGCCCTATTCCCCCATCCATCACGTCTTTAGCTCTTGTTCCTGTTAGCAGTAGCCTCAAGACCAAGTTTGCAATGGCAAGAACATGGTTTTCTGTGTTGTCCTTGGGAGGCAATTACAATTTACTGCACCCTCACTGCTGTGTACCTTCCTACATCACTGAAGTGCCTCAGGGTGTACCTATGCCCTTATTTTAGGCATTCTATATAGAGAGGTATAGAATTAAGAAACTCCTTTAAATAAAGATTGATGAGACACAAGATACCCAGACTGTCCAGTTATTCATGGTATACATGAGCATAAAATACAAAAATGAAACCACCCTTCCTTTCTTTTTCTTTCATTAGCTGAAACTGAGACAGTTTATACATCTATGCTCATCTCTAAAAACATTTTCTGGCAAAAACATCTGTTTCTCAAATGGTTCTACTTGGTAGGATTGAATCTGGTGGTAAAAGCTGACCAAGTTATCAGGTGTCACACCAGACAGAGCTTTATTTAGGCTTCAACTTCACTCCACTGTGCCAAGTAAGCAAGTAGCAGGTTGCTTCTATACATCTGGGATTTGCTCAGGCTTTTACTTCTGATTTGATTAGTTTTATCAATATGCATGTGACACCACATTAACACCACT
Source organism: Calyptomena viridis (assembly GCA_013390005.1). Lineage (NCBI taxonomy): Eukaryota > Metazoa > Chordata > Aves > Passeriformes > Eurylaimidae > Calyptomena > Calyptomena viridis. The sequence continues at coordinate 9,219 of WEIV01006128.1, read as the reverse complement.
TGCTACACCTAACATTGTTTAAACAACTCCCAGTTGTTTCTCTGACAACCAAATACCCAGATTGTGTGCATTCAGTTCCATGTATAACCCTAACATTGTTGACTTGGAAACATGATGTTCCTTCTATGACTTGAAATTGCAGTTTTGCTCAGCAGCAAAGCAGAGTAGAGATTTGCACATTCTTAAGGTGATGCTTTGCAGAGTATTACAAAGTTGTTAATGCAGAGACTACTAAAAAGAGCTCGTGGGTCTTCAAATTACAGAGAGTTCACTCATTTAAAACACTAAAAAGCAGCTGCTCCCTTTAATCACATCATGGATAAATAAGTACCTTGCTTTAGGATAATTTAACATAGAAATCTTTCGTCTCCTAATGGAAGATGCAATTGGAAAACCATGTACTCCTTGGTGAAGATAATGAAAAGAAATAGCCTGTGAATAGCGCAAGTCTCTAGTGTCTGAAAATTTGTAGGAAGCTATTTCATCTTAATATTTCATAGGGAAGTTATGAATGCTCTAGAGAGTTAGACTTCATATATTACTCTCATAAAACATCAGAAATTATCCTCAAGATTCTGCATACATTGTTTCCCTCCTGTAAAAATCTCAAGACACTTCAAAGACTAAGCTCTACAACACTCTTAAGAGAAAATATTTATATTTTCCTTTAGCATTGCGCCAGTTAAAAGTTGACTCAAAGTCACAAAAATTTGAGATAGATATGAAAAAGGAAACCACATTTCATTTCTTAATATTAGTTATTTCTTCCTTTTAAGATGTTCTTGGTTTAAAAATACCTTTCTAAAAGAGATAAAGGATTTACAACTATGGTATGAAAACAGATGCGTACAGTTCCACAACTGAATATTTCAATTTATTTTTTTCATATAACTGCTGTATTATAAGAATAAACAGCAAAGTGTTTAGAAATTTGAAATGGAAAAAAAGCCAACCAGACAAGTGTCCATTAAATCATGAAATGATTTCAGGATTGTGTATATTTATTACCAAGGTTGACATTTTTGAGGAATCAAAGGGTTAACTTCCACTGTCATCTCATTTAATCACATACACACACACAAAATCTAGAGGGCATAAAAGGTAGCCTTAGGAAATCAGGCAGAAAACCATTCTCCAGGAAGAAGCAAAGAAGATACACCAGCTCCACACTACAGAAGTATCTGTACATATTCTGAACTCTAAAATATTGACCTTGTGTGCAACTTGTTTCTGCTTTAAGGTTTTGCTCAAACTGCTGAAGAAAAATCCCTAGCAGTCAGACCCCTCTAGGAATGATAAGCAAGCATGGTCCATGAAAAAAACAAGAAACCATCTTATAGCAGAAAACTGTGGGATAGATCATCCTCCAATTGAAGAGGAAAGCTTGATGTCTCAGGTGTCAGAGGCATAGCTTTCTAAAATGGCTACAGCACATCAGATAGAATACTGCAGAATTGACTCCATTCAGACTGTTTTCTTGGAAGCTATAAATTTTTACATTGTAACACGCACAACTGATCTCCCAAAAGTCCAACAGAATTAAATGCCAAGCAGGCAATTCCGGAACAAAAGGAAAAAAAAAACCAAAACACACTTTCCACCAGATATATAATAGATGTGGCAGCATATCAGAAAACACTGTATCAATGAACAGTAGGTCTGACCTGAAAAAAATTACCTGTGAGGCCTGAGCAGAAAAGAGTACACATCTATTCAGCTTCCTGTCACTGACACCATCAAGAAAATGCTGCCAATTAAAATCAAGTAACATACTGGCTGCATTGTGAGTAAAGTCAATCCATTTAAAATAACAAAGAACTATCATATACTATATGTAAACACCATCCATGCCTTAATTATTTGAACAAGCAGAAAGCTTAGAAGCTACTTTATCAACCATACCTGTTGGTTGGCAATCTTTGCAGGTGACAACTGGAATTCTGTATCGATTACTTATTCAACAGTATATCAAACTTTTAAGAATGGAAAAATACATTCATACAACTGAAACTATTCAATGACATATATAATTAGTGTGTATCATAATGACAATTGAAAGGAGCACATTTTGAAGGCTCTAGTAATTCATGTATTAGTAAAAAGTAGCTGCCCCACAAAACAAAACATGCACCAGCTTCTGCAAACAAATACACCATATGCAATGCTGGCTCTTCACAAAATCACCAGCAATTTAGTAAGAGATTTTAAATTCTGTTATGATGAAAAGATAACACTTTTAAATTCCATATCGGTTTCAGAAAGATAAATGAGTATGCCATGGAAAAAGTTATAGACAAGACAAACAGGAAAATGACAAAACAGCCGTCTTACCAAAAACAGTGTTTTGCTGACCAAAACTACCGTTTCTCTTCTGATTTCTTGAATAGATGCTTCAAACCATTTACACAAAAAGGCCTGAAAACTGTTCCCATATCTTAGAATTCATTAGTGCTTTAGCTGCAAGCACTCTCCACTTCCTTTTGAGATACATTTAATGCCTTCAAGTTTATTTTCCTAGTTAATAGAGAAACTCCAACACTTCTGAGGCAACAATTTAGATGGGTACAAAAATAGAAGGAAGTGCTATGTTACTTATTCTCAAGGGCTTTATAGACTTTAGGTATTCTAATAATGTCCAGGTTTGAGATGATTAAAGTTATTTCTACTCCAAAATAGGATTTCAACTGCTTATGTCTCTTGGGCAACTTGCAATATTTCTGGAATACCCAGTAAATATAATGGTCTGAGGCCAGTTGTATGAGGTTCAACAAGGCAGAGTTCTGCGTTCTGCACTTGAGTCACAACAGCCCCATGCAGCACTACAGGCTGGGGGCACAGAGTCTGGAAAGCTGCCGTATGAAAAAGGACCTTGGGGTGCTGGTTGACAGCAGGTGAACAAGAGCCAGAAGTGTGCCCAGGTGGCCAAGAAGGCCAATGGCATCCTGGACTGTGTCAGGAATAGTGTGGCCAGCAGGACCAGTCCCCCTGTAGTGGGCACTGGTGAGGCCACATCTCAAATCCTGTGTTCAGTTCTGGGCCCCTCACTGTAAGAAGGATATTGAGGTGCCAGAGTGTGTTCAGAGAAGGGCAACGGAGCTGGGGAAGGATCTAGAGCACAAGTCTTCTGAGGAGCAGCTGAAGGAGCTGGGGGTGTTTAGCCTGGACAAAAGGAGACTTGGGGGAGACCTTATTTGTCTCTACAGCTACCTGAGATTGTAGCAAGGTAGGGGTCAGTCTCTTCTTACAAGTAACAAGCAACAAGACAAGACGAAATAACCTCAAGTTCCATCAGAGGAGGTTTAGATTAGATCTTAGGAAAATTTTTTTTACTGAAAGGATTGTCAAGCATTGGAACAGACTGCCCAGGGAAGTGGTGGTCACCATCCCTGGAGGTATTTAAAGGACATGCAGATGTGGCACGTAGGGACATGATTTAGTGGTAGGCTTGGCAGTACGAGGATAATGGTTGGACTTAATGATTGTGAAAGTCTTTTCCAACCTAAATGGTTCTATGATTCTAAAAAGCACCATAGAACCAAAGAGAATAAAGAAAATCAGTCATCGGTTGGTAGCTTCTTCATTGAGTATTTGGAGTTTATTTCCTTCCCCCTCCCCCCTCCTGTTTTTGTGGGGGAAATGTAAACGAGAGCATAGGGAGGATAAGAGAAGATCTGGGCATTAACCAGAAAAAACTATTTTGATTAGAATCATGTTGGAACCAAGCCTTTCCTGGAAGACTAGCTTTCCAGAAAGGGAATGCAATCAAAGAAGAATAAAAACCCTGTTGTCTTGAGTGTTCCTCATGTTTTTTGGGACCACAGTCCATTCACTTTCTACTTCAACTGAGTTCTTCCAGAGGAAGTTAACAAGTATAGCCAAGCCCTGGAGAAAACAGTATACTTTCACTCTCAGTCCTCTCAATTGCTTTTCCAGGACACAGACTAAGCATCATTTTCATAGAAGTTAAGTGCCTGTAGTTCCTGCTAATTTCCATGAGAATTTTGGTTTCACAGGTCACCCTCTCTGCTATTATCATACTGAATCTTAATGAGGCATAAAGACTCAGGTAAACTGAATTACATGAGATGATATTGGTTGAGAAGAACTATACTTCCCTCTAAAGATTTTCAACTTACTGAGGCAGTCCCCAAAGAACCAAGGGAGCATATATTTGAATTGCTTGCAAAGATAACAATAAATATTCAGATCTTACATTTCTGTGTTCACATATTTAATGAACCAAAAATATGTTTTAATCACAGCACACTCCAGTCATCTTCATCATCTCAAGTCAGAGAAAAAGCTTCTTTAGAAAAATGTATAAAATTAATCTATTATCAACCAGATGGCTTTAAAATTTAAAAGCTACTCCTTCAGGAAATTACTTTAAAACTCTTTACTAACCTCAGCTACTCTTTCCAAAAGCGGTTCCAGCCAGTGTTCATTGCACTCACAGTGACTATCCAGGAAGGTCAACACTTTTGCTTGTGCTGCATCTGCCCCTCTGACACGGGAGCGCATCAGGCCTGAGAAGCAAAGATAAAAAGTTTTAAGTACTTTCCCGGGAAAACAATCAACAGTAGTGAGAAATTATAGCATTCCAAGTTAGCAATTAGTTAAATTATTCTAACTCAGATGGGACAAACACAAAAGCTCCATTATCAAAATCAGATGCTAGTTAACCACTCAGTGAAATTACTTCACACCAAAGAGCCTGCAAGCGTCCAACCTACTGCAACCTACAGGTTTTCATCTAATTTAAGCAGAAGAATCAAACTACCTTTTCAAAGCAAGTGATACACAAGTACAGGTGGGTCTGCATTACTCTAAATGGTATTTATACTGACAAATGTTATTCAAAATCAGACCTGAAAACAAACATGTCTGACAGTTCTATTATAGAACTGAGGAAAGCACCATCCTCCCCACCTTTTTGCCATCTCCCACCTTAGTTCTTTCCACACTCTGTCCATTCTTCTATGAACTTCTTCCAGAAATAACCACGCTTCATTAATTTACAAGCACCGTACTCCCATCCCTTTCAACTATCTTGCCATTGTTTATGGCAACTATCTTCTTTTGTAGTTTGGGTTTTTTTTAAAAAGATTTCTTTAGAAAGAAATTTCTGGTAAAACCAAAAGGTTCTTCTCTACATCTTAGTTACAGATACACTTACTGATTTACCCTGCTCCTTTCCCTCTTTCATTCCTTCCTTCCCTTTTAGTATTTGTTTACTGGATGACCTCCCCATTCCTTAAAGTTCCTTGCTATATATACACACACAGCAAGCTTCCTCCCATTCCTTTGCAAATTTTCTCCCCACTTTTTTCTACTTCTATCCCAAACCAAATCCTTACTTTTTTTTTTTCCTCTTTTTCTTTCTACATTGTTTCCTGCCAAATCTGTTCTGGTTTGTTTGGGTATTTTTCTCCCCTAACTGAAACACTGAGTCAAGCCTGTTTCTTAATGCCCCCTTTACACAATGAATACTCAAAATATGACTATGCCAGAATACAAAGATGCTTAAGAGGAAAAGATTGTTTGCTCTGCCAACAATTCAGTAACAGCCTCATCAAGATCCTGTTACTATCTCTTACTTCAACTATGAGCACTTCGCTGTTGTAGATGCATGCTGTGCCATGGCTCTCTGATAGCACTTTTCACGCTTTATCTGTGACACACTGGCAGCCAACTGTACCTCACTGATTTTACGCTGTTTCCCTAATTCCAGCCTTTGAATCTGTTCTGTTCAGTTTTTCCACATCAAACCATTCCTCAAACACTCTGGCTATATATTTTTTTTTCTTTTTACATTTCAATTCCAACTTCCACAGCTTATTATTTATTACTTATTTATTATTTATAACTTACATTGTTGTAGAACCTACTGTCTTGCTCGAATTCCACAGGAAACTCACAACAGTGTTTCTAATGTCAGATTTAGTGACAAAAAAATGGAGGTTACCACTTGGGTCAGTGAGACCTCCACAGTCACATTCAGGCTTACAACAAATACAGCTGAAAAAGTTCCACTGAACATTTATTTTGTAGGCTACCGCACGCTCCAGAACACATCTGTTGCCATAAACTCTGGTCCTACAGATGAGACTAAAAGCTACTAACATTTATTTCTGAATGAAAGGCAGTTAATGTCATCCCCTCCACCAATGCCATCCCTTTACTTAAAACTCTTGTTTTAAAATACAATGCCTTTCTCTACTGTTCATACTACCACATCATTCTTAGCATCCTACACATTGGTTGATTTTACCAATTCTCTTGAATTTTAATTCATATGTGTAATATTTAATCTTAATCTCACAAAAATATAAAGTCAACTAGTACTCTGCCTTCCATCTGCGAGCATTTGTTCTTTTCCGACATAGTAAGATTTGTCAAATTGTATTTCATTTTCAGATAAACTGATGTGCATTTTTAAGTATTTATCTGTATACGCATTACAAAGTTAATATCAAAAAGGTTAACGTCAAAAAGGTGCTATTTCATTCTGTTTTTCCCTTTACTATCTCCATCTTTAAGTGCTCTATTGAAAAATGACATTAACTTACTCAGAACCTGGCAACCATAGCAAGACATAAAAGATCTGCTTTCCTAACAAGTCTTTGTTCACAAGGATATTCCAAAGAGAATATTTAAACACTAAGAACTCATCAGTTATTGCAATAACTTGAATTATGAGACAACACAGGTTTTGTATGTGTCATTTCCAGTTCCTGACAATTTAACGATTCCAGCTCCTCTCCAGGCCAGGCTGGCAGTCTAGAAGATACAGGGCTTATAAAAATTAACAAGCACATATCTGCTAATTCAGTCAGCTATTTCAACTGCCAAATCTCAGTTATTATTTCCAACAGCTGTAGAATAACAGTTGCTTGTATCTAATACTTTAAGCTACAGAGCCAGGAAACTGCTGACTGAAGTGTTCAGTGATACGAGACCATAACTTACAAAGCAACATAGAAGAAAACAAAAATGTAAGACAAATTTGTTAAAGGGCACACTGGCTTCAGCAAAACGGGTATACTTGGTCCCAGTCCTCCTGGCTGCTCTAACCCTCTCAAATCTGCCAAAACAAACTCTGTCAGACTGTCCATCAGCTAAACCCTTAAAATGATATCTTAACAAGGCAAGCAGTAAAAAAAGAGGGCTATTTTTAAGCTGGATCCTTTTAAACAGATACAGTTTACAGTGAGATCTTGCATACAATGGTAACATCTTAACAGAGAATTCAGTACAGTAAGAGAAAGGAAAAGGCTGAAGATTAAATGTAATTCCTGATGGAAGCTTTCACCGTAAAAGCCAACAATGGGCAATTGTGCACAAAACAATAGGCCGACGATCAGAATTACCATTTTTACTTGCACAAATACATTTTTTTATTCCTTCCACTGGTAGATTTATAAAGTAAAATGTTCCTTTAAAAGACCTAATGAACAACAGCTAAGGCAGCACAGTGTGATTTTTATCTTCCTCTCCCCAGACTAAACCTACCTTCTCGGCGGTCATTTCGAAGAACCCGCACTTTTTCAATTTTTCCCAAGACAGCACCATCCTCAGCTTTAAAAAATAAAATAATAATATTAAATTAAAAAAAAAAATCTAG
>WEIV01006126.1:26582-37525 GCA_013390005.1 Calyptomena viridis | reverse complement strand
CAGAAGCCTAGTTTGGAAAATGCATTTTGTATCACAAGCCTAATTACAGGCCCACAGACAAAACCTCTCTCCTGATATGCATCATCATCATGGCTAAGCTTTGCAAACGAAGATATGGGAAGGGCTCTACCCACGGTTGCTACCAGCGTGCTGATGGCTAAAAAGGCCAATGTGGGATAGACAAAATGTTAAAAAAATCGTCCTCAAATTACAAGGTAACTAAAGAATTGTCCCAATCCTTTCATTTTCATATGATTTACCAGAGCAACAACTGCTGCTGAAGTACTCTGACTATCCTATGAGCAAAGTGGCACATGCATCTCTGGGGAAACTTGATTAGGTCACTTCCACTCCAGAAAGACACGGTATGTGCAACACTGTGTTGTTCCACCTTTGAAGTAAATACATTATTTCCCTTCCACTCCTTTAAAATAACAATTTGAAAGTCCATTTTAAAATTATCTTAAGATTATAACTTTTTCTTTTCTTTTTTTACCTCACCAACATACTATAAAAATTTTCTCTGCATTACACCAAACAGTATTGCTGTAAGGCATAAGCCACAGCCAATGATTTACTCAATGGATTGTTCTGTGCCTTTCACATGTAGCTTGCTGATGATAACATCAGGTAAATAAGACCACATCTAAGCAGGCAGCTTTAAAAACCATGTTTGTATGTGTGTGTCACCAGAGCAGGGGAGGGTAATGTACATCAGTTACAACAAATTCTTCTGCAACTGTCTGATTTCACAAAGTGGCATCAGCTTTTGGATTAAGTTTATATTACTACTGAATTGAAAACCCAGCTTCACTTGCATTACTGCCAGGACATGTCAGAAGCATAGAGTGTTGAATTACTGAATAAAGTATTAAAGTCACTATTTTCCATCCATGTCAAGCAAAATTTTCATTTTCTCTCAACAGTTGACAAAGGGAGGCTCTAAGTTTGAAGCATAAGATCAAACATTTGTTTTGGTCACAGCTTATTATCAGTTGTTCTTAAAAAATCAGATTGCATTTGAAACAGTAGCTTGCAGGGTGGTTAAGGGTACCATTATCCGTGTTGAGGGTCAAATGTCAGCACACATCTCTATTATCCTAAGAGTATATATCTAAGAGTAACAAAAAAAAAAGGTGACTTTGAATAAAGGAAATGATAGCATGGATGATAATCAGTCCATAGACCAGGTGTTTCTAACTCCCAGTTTTGTTTTTTATGTAAAATCCATTGAGACTAATGAGAATTTTTCTTCTGATCCTGGAAAAAAGTTCTAAACTTGACTTCAATTGCTACTGATTGGTGAACTAAAACAAGACCACTTGATCTTCCCACATCTAAGGCAAAAAAAGAAAATATTTTCTTTTGTTTTCTCTCATGTCTGAGATTACCTTTGTATTCCCATATGAATGCACTCTTTTGAAGTGCCTCTGATCATCATTTCATGAAACACAGGGTGACCTGACAGATTAACAGTTCCCTGATTTCAAACAAATGAGAGATCATCTGTTCCCTGGTATCAATGTAAAAATTAATTCCCAATCTGTTTGAAGTGTATACTTAGAATTGCCAACAGAACAGCAGGCTGAAAACATTACTTTTTCTTTTTGATATCCATTAAAATTTTACTCTATTAAAATCATATATTTTTCTTTCCCTGGGGGTTCCCTGCAGCTTTTTATTCATGAAGAGTATAGCTGTTGCAAGAGGAAGGAATATGAATTCAAATTCTTCCTGCAGAAAATTCAAGAGGTATGAAGGTCTAGTTTTGTATCAAAGACATACACTACCAAAGAGGAGAGGAAAGCTCCACAAAGATTTTGACCAGTGAACTGTACTTGCCATAGGTATCAAGGGTAAGGTGAAAACAAACTGTCTAAGAATCTGAGAGAGAAATATTCCAGTCAGATAAATGTGTGCCTCCACACATATTCATGGAAGTGACATCAAAAAGTTCTGTTGTAGCTGGTCTAACAGTAATGAGTTTCCTTCTTTAAACTCATTCCAGACACTGGACACTAGGACCAGCAGAAGTATTTTATTATTCTTACATATTACTAAAAAGTATCATCTGACTTCAGTCTTCACATTTGGAGAAATATGGCAAAAGGGGAAATAATTCCAAAAGGCTTCTCTATTTTAATTTCCAGGTGAGATAGTTCTTCACATACCACAGCAATGGTTTTCAGACTGTGGTCTGTGACTTGCAGGAAACATTCTGATGACCCACAGACAGCTGGTCACATGATGGTGGCTCTCCTCATTTCCACATGCCACATTCTTCTAAAACACAGCTAATAATAGATATATTAAATATTTCCTTAATATTATTCTTACGCAAGATGAATGGTTTATATGTCCATTGTAATAAAATTTCAGTAAGAATAGAGTAAGACTAAATAATATGAGTGGCAGTTCTCTTCCTCAGGAAGTGTCTTAAGACAAGCCTGCTTCATTCCCTAGATATGGTACCACAGGACTGAGCTGTGTTCACCAACATCTTCCATACTTCAGGAAAATGCTAGTTCTAGGTTGTAATATCCAATCAAAAAAACAAAGGTACAAAACCTTGATTTGCAGTTTGGGGAACTTTAAGATGAACGTTCCTAAGAAAAATACTTTATTGAATTTAGGATCCATGCAGGCATTTGCTTGGGTGCTCTGGGGACTAGACATCAAGCAGTAGATATGATAATATGACAAACTTCTACTTTGGTTGAGATGTTACTAACACTCGGATAGGTGCTGTCTAATAATTGTTTTCATTTGTGCCAACACTTCATGCAGTAAGCGTTAAGTCCATGTAGAATGTTAATATTATCAAAAGTAATGAGTAAAACCTACTTCAGGAAAGAAAATTATTTTTTCTCAAAAAGCGAAGGGTAATTCTAATTTCTGCGCATTTTATTGTAACCATTCCCTAGAAGAAATTCTGTATTGTTATACCTTAAACCAATTAAAAAATCCACATATTTTTACAGTTTTTTGTTTGATTTACAGGAGGTTTTAGTAGTCTGGGAGGTTAAAATAGTAAAAATAGCAAAGCTATTGTTTTTTCCATGAAAATGGAAATAAATTAGAAATTTCCATGGAATAATACATGGAAAATTCCATTAAATTAATATATACTCCTACATTTTTAAAGTTAGGAAGAAGACATAATACTTATAATTTCATGTGCATGAATTTGTTCTGTATGAAACAGGTATATTCTTCAGAAAGAATTGAGGAATATAAAGTGAATAAACATATGAAAAGCATCCTCTAGGAACTGGTCCAACTGTAGGACACTAGGAAATAACCTGCATTGTGGAGACAGCTAAAAACGAGATGGAGTTTCAAGTAAAAGAATTGTTATCAAGGCTGGAATTTACTGCTATAAAAGGGTCAAAAAAGAGACCTATTCCATACTTTGAAAATGAAAGATAAATTTGATAGTGAATAGTGGTGAATACCACACCCTGGAAGGGAGATGGTGAATGAACAAGGTATCCATTTAATTATAATTAGTTAAATTGCAAGTATCAGTGTATCAGAAGTATCAAAACCTTCTCACAAGTGTGTAGTATGCTCTCATAAGTCTCTGAATGACTCTTCTGAGAACACACATTTACATTTGTGATGCAAAAACCAAATTAATACCAAATAAATATTTTCTTATTGGCTAATCTGGACATTTAGCATGGCTTTGAGAATAGTATCTTTAAGAAGTTTGATGTATACGCATATAAAATTCTAACAGAAGTTGTCACAGCCTGTGAGGGTTTTTTGAGATGAAAATTAACTTCTCTCTCCAGAATATATTCATTTTTATGGTGCAGCTGAGTATGAAATTCAGTTTATTTATCACATAATACCTTAATCTTTGGCAAACATGAACTATTTAGATCGAAGGAATGGACTGTTGCAATGTGTGATTAGCATGTATTTCTCACTGTATATTATTGTTCTGTTACATGGTATGTCCTGTTATAATGTGCCCCACCCCTCACCCCAGATGGTTTGTCCCTTCCCTTATTCTCCCTTCCCATTGGCTGGAGCCCCTATAAGAACCATGGGCCGGAAATGGCTCTTTCCTTGGTTATCCCTGATAAGCTTGGACCCTCCAGGTGGCCTGTTGCCTCTGGCGTGAATAAACTTATATTATATGTAACCATGGAGAGGCGCCAGCACCTTCTTTGTCCTCCGTTTCGCTGAGCCATCCCCCAGGGAGTGCAGGGGCACACTCACCCCTCGGCAAGCCCTGACAGGGGAAGGCTACAATGGACAGTGAAAAACTGATCATCATCAGAGTATTTTCTGAGTCATTTATGAATTACAGTAACATTTGCAGGAATTCCCAATATGAAAAGCTCATTTATGCTCTTTCTACTCTGCTGCACCACAAATTTAGGTATACAATGGAATACAATTATTTAACAAACAGTAATATGCAGTTTCCTTTTGCCATGGATGGGCATAGAAGAGTGGCAAGTTACTTCTTTGGGTTGATATTACAATAACTGGAAACATGAGTCTTTGTGTTAGTTTGCATTTATCCCATTTGAATTCTGAGGTTCACAAGAAATACATCTGCTCTGAGTAGACATGGTGACTCTTTCCATCTTGTTGCTTCATACTTCAGTAAATCATGAGAGGCACAATATTACCTTTAACATGTAACGTGCACTTAACTAGGAGATACATTGCTCAAAGATAAGTGCTAAACATTCTTAGAGAATTTAGAACAGAATGAACTTAGAACGAGACCCATTTCCATGCATCTTTTCAAAGTAATTTAAAAACTCCTGGGTCAGCTTCTCATCCTGTAAATATGGGTCTGCTAATGTTGAACTGGCCTTCTTGCATGTATAATTTACAATAGCTATAATTTACAACTATTGTATAATTTACAATAGTTTCTATTTCTGTCTGCTGTGCAAAGGAAACAGAAAATAAATTACTAACTCCCATCTGTCTTCAGACTGATCATAAGAAAGTGTTTTTGTGAACATCTTTGATCTTTATTTAAAATGTAAATGCATATTCAACTTTAAAAAACTGAAATTCTACATGAAATCTATATCTTGAGGAAACTATCTTTTAAAATGTTTTAATGGAGAGAGACTGACAGAAAATTATCATTGCTGCAGCTTCTCTGCCTTTGAACTCATGCTAGCAGTAAAGAAAGGAAGATTATTTAGTCAGGAAGGATTAGGAAATAAAATATAAGCAATTTACTCTCTACCAAAACCACCCCTTCAAGTGTGAATAATAATATTTTTTCTGAGATTATGATAAAATTAAACAAAATAAAACAATGATAATACCTTGTTCTTTTTACACACCTGTGGTGGCCCACTCAGCAGCAGCCTCCTTGGGTGAAAGGTGTCCATTCTGCCCTCATTTCTATTGTTGTAGTCCATATGGATTGGCTTGGGAACTGTCCATTGGCGGTAGTATAGAGACTGCTCCGTGCAAGTCATCATCTTACTCATAAGGGGACGAAAAGAACTTGCCCACATAACAGAATGGTAAGGCAAAAGAGAAGAGGATTTGGGAAGTCCACTGCTGTCTGTAGAAGTAATAATGTCATAAACTAGTTTGGGCAGGAAAACTATGGGAGGCTGTTTTGATGCTTTGGTCATGGAGCACTGAGAGGTCTGTAGGATGAAGGAGTTATGAGTAGGTGCAGAAGAGGAAGAAGAGAAGGAAAAAGGTGAGGAGGATGACGAGGTGATGGAGACTTGGGCACTTTTTATGTTTTGTTTCATATCCAACTGTTCCGTTACCGGTGGCAAGTGTTTACTGACTGTTGTTTGTGCCCCCTTGTCTACTTTCTGCTTCTGCCTTTCATAGTTATTTGTAGTTTCCTCAGTGCTGTTGCTTAGGACTTGGGGAGGAGATGACTCAGTGCAGAAAGCTGTAACTAAAAGAAAATTTATATTTCAATACAGTGCAACCATCTCTGCTAATAAATGCCATAGTTAAACAAAACACAACAAATAACCGTCTAGATAGAGTATCCATCAAACATTGCAATCCTGCTCCTCTTCTTTCTTTTACCTTTCTGGTACAGGAAGCCATAATGGTTCCAGTTTGGAGTATTTATCTCAATGCAGAAAGTGGCTTTTAAAGTACTGAAATGCGTAGGAAAGCTGTCAGTGTTTGTCCTGGCCCTGATTTCCCTCATACATTCCCTGCCTAAGGTGCTCACCAGATACTTTCATCACTCAAGACAAATACAAAATTACTGAAATCATTGCTTAAATGAATTGAAGAAAATAAGTATTCCCAGCCTATTACCCCCTCAGACTACAGAAATGTCTACACAGACCAACATCTGAAAACAGTCCTCTGAGTCAGCTCTGCTCTGACACTCATGTCCGTGTCACTGCAGCACTTAGTCTGATCTAATAAAACCTGGCAGCTCTCAAGTCCTTTGTGCTACAGAATTCATTAGTGCATTCATACAACTTTTGGTCAGCTCAGAGAACATCCTGAACTCACAAATGTTGGCTGTGAATATGTGATGTAGATACACCCCACAGATAACCTCTGATTTTCTTAAAGTGGTATATTTTTACCTTAGATTTTTTAACTATGAAGATTCCTTGAAAGTTTAACATGTTCTAAATGGTTCTAAGCATCTTTAACTCTTAGTGGAAGAGGAAGTGCATCACAGTCTTCAGAGTAGATTGAGAACTGGTTGTGGAATCAGTCTACACAAAGTATTAGGAATACCTGTCTAAAGCTAAACATAAAGAAAAACAGCTTCCCTCTCATAGTGAAAACAACAGTTCTGGTTTTCAAAAAAACCACCACGTTTTCAACTAACAAAAGTCTGTAGTTTCTCGTGATCTCAAGAAATATTAAGATATACTCTAGGTGTACAATAATCTAAAGTAATCAATAAATGGCATTAACAATAAATACAAAAATATCGCTAGCAGTATGAATGGTTTCATGTAACACCAGTGACATCCCCCAAAATACCAGTATCCAAGAGCACAGAAAATAAAGAAAGGAAAAAAAGATTTCTTTAACCACAGGCAATCTGAGGCCACAGAGCCACAGGCAGGCCACATGGACACTGTGGAAATGATGAGCAGCCCAACTTTAAAGAAGAAAAAATTTTTGAAAATTATAGTGATGAAGCTTATTCAAGGTTTTCAAGCTTTTTTCCTTTTGTAACCACCACTGTGCCTGCAGAAAGACATCATGGGGTAAAAGTGCATGTTACCATGTTGAAAACTACAATGGGATCAAAAAAAATTTACTGTCACTGACAAAAAACCAACATGTTTTAAAAAGCTGAATGACCTTGCACGAAGTTATGGTACAATTTATATTGCCCGCTTTTATTCAACTGTCCTCTTAATATTATCTCAATTAAAAGCAAGTATATAAAGTTATCAGACAAAAGAGCTGTAGTAGTTCTCGACTCATGCTTTCTCCTTGCCTCATGCCTTCTACATCAGTTTGCAGATTAAAAAGAAAATGATTCTTTAAAAAAAATGATCCACCTCCAAAAGAGCTTTTAAACAGTGCAAAATTAATGAGTGAACATTCCAGAGCAAAAACAAAAAGGAAAAAATACCAGTGAAAAGGAATGCGCTTATTCTCCCTTCAATTAAAAAAAAAATAAAATGTGAAGTATGTTTCCTTTTTCATAAGTTGTCACAGCTTCAGTGAACACACCTAGCCATCGGAGTATTAAGTGAGGATTTACACCTCAGTGTCACATATGAAAGAAGTGCCTGGTTTAGGCACACCGTCATATGATTATTTTTCAAGCAAGAAAAGGTGCTATTTTGTATATTTCAGAAGACTGATCCTTATTTTTTTTAGTTAAGTGATCTCATTACAAGAGGCCTTATCAAAACCGTAGTGATTTATTCCTTTTATTATTTATCTAATAGTCTGAATAAAAAATCTCTTTTATGTTCTAAATTTAAATTAAGAGAGATGATCTTATGGTCTTACTGGAAGCTTTTGAAGAGAGAGATGAAGATGCAGAGTCATGGGAACATGATCTTTCTCTTTTCATAGGACTTCTCTTTTCTGAAGCAGAACCTTGAATGGTAGTAAGGGAAAAACAGAATATAATTAAAGTAAGCCTGTAAGAAGTCACAGTTACACTGTCAAGTAAGGAAAAGTACACAAAGGTTTATGTGGGGTTTGTCCTCATTCTGACATAGTTTTTCAGTATGAAGAGTATCTGTTCCAACCATGCAATATTGGATTAGCCTGTTATTTAATTTACCTATTCTGAGCTGCAATAGCTTCACAAAAATCAATGCTACAGCCATGAGCTGGTAGTTTCTAGGCCTGTCTCAACCATGATGTCTCAAACATTATTTCTCTTCCTATCCAAGTCTTACTTTCCTCACTAATCCAGTATCAGGGAAACCAACAGGCAACAAGCTCTATTTTTTCATTATGTTATAATGTTATCTCCTACCCCATATATCTTCATGGCCAGATTACATCTCAGCTTTCAGTGATGAAAGTCGGTATTTGGATGGACATCAAGGCTATTCACTTGAGGTTCCTAGCTCAGACTTCTAAGTTAAAATGCTTGCTTCTGTACAGTTTTACTATGAAAAAGAGAGACATAAACACTGCCAGCAGAAAACTTAGACTATAAATCTATCTCACGTGTTCTGGATTGGATTCTGGATGATCATACCATACTTCAGGGACTAGGAAAGCAATTTAAACACCTAAAAACTTAGGCATCTATTTGACTCAGATCATGTACAATCTCAGCATACATCAACTAAATGGGCAGAAGTACTCATCACAAGTACTTATCACATCTAAAGCAGGCATCTATTGTAGAGAGTCTGAGTATCACGTCTGGTATTTCAGTCCTCTATGTAAAGTACATATTTGATTAAAGAAAAAAAATTTGTGCAGCTTGTTCTGCTATCCTTATTATCAATGACTAAGAACTTTATAGGTGAACACTAATCGGCTCTCTTCCTTCTAATAGTACAGAAAAAGAAATGAAGGCAAGTTGCTGGAGATTTAACTAATTTCAGGGATAAAAATCCTTTGTTTTCCACAGTTACAAGGCATAACAGAGAGTAAAAAAAAAAAGAGTCTAAAAAACTTAATGATAATTGATAGTGCCCATCAACTATGAGTCAAAAAAAAAACCAACCAAACAACTGTTCCCAAGTAAATTATTGTTGTTTGTTTACGCATTTATATGTTCCTAATTGCTCTATAAAGAAATCATAAATTCACCAACTCTACACTGTCAATTTGAATTCATGGGCATTTTCAAGGAGAACTCAGAAGTTACTATGTTCAGATATATTTCCTATCCATACTATTTAATACAGTACAAACTAGAGACTACTCAGCTGTACTATATACAGTTTCCTTGGAAGGAATCTTCATCATTGACAGAACATTAGCATAGGTTTGATAGCATCAGTCAGGGACAGTTTGGGTGGAGTTGCGACTGCTGTGAGGGAGGGGATAGGGTCACTGCTTCTTAAATGGCAAATCACACCTTTCCCTGCCGGGGAAGATGAGTGTAGAGGGTTCTCTGAACAGTGAGTGTCACTAGATGTACCCACTCCAGCTCTACTTTGTGGCTGTCAGAACATACAGGGCAAAGGAGGAACAGACAGAGGAGAGAGAAGGGAGCCAGAAAACACAGAGAGAGAACAGATGCAGCAGTAGAACTGGAAGAGGTTAAAATGCAGCAGCAGAAGCAGTCCTGGGCAGGGAGGGTGAAAAAACCCAGGTTCAATGAGGTGAAACAAAACTGAGAAACAAAGCTCACTCAGTAAGATAACTCCAGCAACCCTCACCCATACAATTCTGCTTTTTCTAATACAGCTCAATCATTTTACAGCTTCTTTTATTATCACTAATAATAATACCTTCTGTCGCTATTTCTTCATCTTCATTATCAGTGCTGCTTAGTTTCTCTGGGTCACTTTCTAACACATCATTCACAACTGCTTTCTCTGTGTGAGTTTCTGAGCTCACAAAGTATGCTGCCAAACCAAGTTCTTGCTCCAAGGTTGTTCTTACCAAAGAAGATGAATTTATTAAACGTAAGTCACAGTATCTCAGTGACCTGGAGAGAAACAAGAGCAGGTAGTATGAAAACTTATTGGAATCTACTCCCTTATTTCTTTTACAAACACAGCCAAAGGGGAATTTTTTCATGATTTGCTTCAACTACAGAGGCAATATTAAGCACAAAACACCGTGTCCTAAGTTTACCATTGTGGTGCATATACTTTTCTTAATCCAGTTATGCAGTTTAATCTAGTTCACTCAACATTACCATCGGCACAGGAAAAAGAGTAATAATTTGAGTTCTAAACTTAACACACAGAATGAGATTCAGTTGAACATACAAAAGCATTTAGTGCTTTTAGGGCATCCTGTCTGACTTCCAACTGCTATTCCAGAATGCACTGATCTCTTTACACATCCTGGAACACATATGCCAGCATCATGCAGATTTCTCAACCACCCTAGGGTACCCACGGCAGTTACATTTCTTTTTTAACATACCTTTTCTCTCCTCCAAACTGGGACAACTCTCATAATATTTTTGGAGACAGTTATATATTTCTATGAAGAGAAGATTATTATCAATAATATGGGGTTTGTATTTATAATATAAAAACTGCCCCCCAAAAAGGAAAAGAAACATCTTGACACTTAAATCTGTTTTCTTGTTGCACAAGTAATTACACAGTTAATCTTTAGCCATTTGGTAAGCAATCGACAAAAAATGGCCACTGAGCAAACATGGCATTTTCTTACCGTGGCAAAGACTCTCCTTGTGGATCCATCCCACTAAATATCAATATACAAGGCAAACCTTCCAATTCCAAATAGGTCTGTGGCCTCCAATCTACATCCTCAATTTTCTGCCAGATCTGTATAAGGTAGAGAAACAATGTTGGACATATCTATATAACACA
>WEIV01006126.1:5916-22843 GCA_013390005.1 Calyptomena viridis | reverse complement strand
AAGACTACTATTAATTTAAAACTGATTAACCATTAGTACCTGATATATTTGCAATCATGTTCTCTAATAAGCATACATCTACTCAGACATATTAAAACAAGAAGAGAAAGAAATAGAATTCAGGTTTTCGAGAAAATGAAAGTTTGACCTAACTTTTCCATGTTTCCTTCTCTTTTTGTGTCCCCACATATACACAGACAGAACAGCTACGTATGGAATAAATATGCACACATATAGAACAAATCCATGTATATACATGTATTTATGCAGTAATGCATAGAGAGATGGAATTTGAGATGGTTTCCATTTATGTAGCTCAAAGATTTTTATCAGAACTAAAGTTTACAGAAGATACAAAAGGAATAAAGAAAAAAAAGCTAGAAATTACAGGATAAGCAGAGGGAAAATGCACTTGCCACAGATTGAACAAGAAAAAGATGCCATGCAAACGTCATTCTTGTTTACAAAAATCATGAGGACTTCATAGTTTTGTCAAGTACATAAATGGAAAATAACTTATGAAAAGCTCACAAAAACACCTCAAAGCATCCATCTTACATTGCTGTACGAAGAAGGCCAGTGGATCTCATTGTAAGGGCTGATATGAGTGTGCTGTGTCTGCAGCGCATAGGGGAAGGAAGTCACATGAAGGGTCACAATATTTGGTGCCTCTTTCACCTCCCTGCAGTTCAACAGTCTATCAACAAGTCCTGTCGACAGCTCTGTTTGAGGATAAAGACTATGCACAGCACTGCAAAAAAGAAACCCAAAACTCTCCGAAGTGATCATCAAAAGGGAACATTTGTGTCAGTGGAGTAGCTTAAACCTGGGTGTGAAATCAAAGTTAAACACATATAAGGAACTTAGGACTCTGTTCTTTTACCCTGAAATTGTTGCACAGAAGGAGGGGAAAAGAAATGCAAATTGTTTCACTGCAACTAAAAATTTCCTTGAGTCTGATAAGCAATCTAGTCACCAAATTATCAGTCTCTCACAACTAAAAGAATGTGAAAGATAAAGGATAAAAGGAAGCTGATGTGGCAGTTAGCACTACCACTACTACATAGTCCTGTAGTAACTTTGGCCAGTTTGTTAGTGCTGCCCTTAAAAAAACATGATTCTAATCTACAAAAATCAAGATAGAAAAGAACAGATGGTAAGTTTTTATAATAGAAAAACAGAGAAAAACTGTGGTAGAGCTATCATGAAAGGGAAGAATAGTTATTGTTAGAGCAAATCCGAGTATTATGGAACACTGACAGTTAATTCCATGCTCCTGTGGAAAATTTCAGTCCAAATTTATGCTATGTAATTTTTGACATTTCCTTGCAGTGACTAAGTCACAAGGCCAGTGACCACGAGCTCCTTCTTTATAAGCAGAGAGAGAGAAGTAGCTCCAGAAATTGGTTGTGTCCACCCGTGACCTAAGTCAGCCCTCAGTAACACCCATCTTTCTGTTGGACTATATGGACAATCCCAGGAAGCTATATTCCTGTTCTAGGCACTTCTTTAACTGATTTCAGTTAGATGGCAAGAAGCCTGCTGTGCAGAACATTCACTTAAATATTTGTCTCTTATATATTTATTAGAGATGAAACAGAGTTAAGCAGCAATACAGGTACTTCCCTATCACTCAAGAATGTTATATGAATAAATGCCCTAAAGGCTGGGACATGTTTGTAAAAGGCCTTTTAAGTTCTAGATACAGAGGAGTTGAACAGGAATACCTCAGATGCAAAAACAGAGTTTTGTTGAAAAGCATCATCTTAACCAGTGTAAAAGACAAGACCTTGTCACTTAATTCACAAATAAGATTCCACAGGTTTTAGTTTCAGAAACACTACCATGATCCCAAAGTTGGAATATGTTGGTGTTTCTGGAATTCAGAATGTTCTCCAACCTCCCCAAGAGCCTTAAGAACAAGACAGCAAAAGCAGCCCCGCTTCCCAGCAGACAGGATTGTTAAGAAGCTAAGGAAGCAGGTGTCTGTGAGGGAAGCAATGAGTTATGCAAGTAAGCTGATGGGGAACTTGGTAAACATTGGACAGAAACCTCTCTGCTTCCCTGAGAAGTCTACCTGAGATCACTACATACCTACAGAAGCTTTCAATTCTGACAAATCAGTGATTCTGGATAGAAAAAACATTGTACTGGAAAATTACCAATCAGCTAAAAAAATAGCCAGCAATTTTGGCTCACCAGTTGTCTACTCACTGGGTTGGGGTTTTGCATGTTTTACAGCTCAAAGGACACTGACAGAGGATAGTGAGCTCCATGTACTTTCACAGGAAGCTTTCCTCTGAACAAATGGCAACCAGCAGAAAAAACAATAGCTGTGGCTGAAAGTAGGTAGGAATGGCGAGCAAGAAAGGCTGAAATTTTCCACTGAGACACAATATAATAAGCAGGACAAGTCATGAAGGACCTTAAAAGAAAACATGTTTATTCAGTCCACGGGAAAACAGAGTTAGCAGAAAGATGCAAATGAAGATGAAGGAAGGAATAAATCTGAAAGCTAATCTTGAGAGGTAATGCAGACAATAATTTCTCTAAAAACAAGTTACAGTTTTCTTACCTCATTAGATCCCAGTGTGCATGATCATGGATTAGGACAAACAGTGTATGTGGATTCTGCATAGAGTTTTGTAAAAAGACTTTGAATTTAATTTGGGCTTCTGCATCTAGTTTCATAACATACTGTTCCACTCTCTGCTTTGTAAGATGTTCCTTTTCTAATCCAAGTTCTAACAAAATACCTAAAGAAATGGAACAAATGTCAGTATTTCCAAATATAAAGACATATAAGAATGTCCTGTAAATCTAAAATAAAGCTAACTAATGAGCACCTGAGTGCCAGAGATGAAACAAAGTCTGCTGATAAGTCACTTCGGAGGGTGGAACACAAATCAAGAAATCAATTTTCTCGAAGGAACCCAAATCAAGATTTTGAGTGCTGGAGTCAGCAATTGAGCAAATATGAGACAGCAATTTCTGAGCCACTGCTAGCTGGAATGGACGAATTTGATGTCGTTCAATCTCATAACCTGGAAAAAGGCAAAATTCTGTTTAGATATATTAGTCTAATCTAATGTAAAATGTTAAGAGTCTGGCAAAGAATGACTCATCTACCCTTAAGGGTATTTTGCTTATAAACAGGAGCTCATTTATGAAAATCCATATAGAATATGCAAAGAAATCTTTCTGTATCTGGGCATTTTGGTCCTGTAAGTCTCTTAAATGTCTGAGAGCTGAAAGAGAACTTGTGCAATAACATTCTGATATGACAGAAGTAAGACTTCAAAAACTGTCATATGCAGCGGAATGAAGCAGAACATCCATCAGTGCAAATCTGAATATTCCAAGACATGAGTTGCTCTTTGCCTCAGAACCTTTGCCTTCAGGACTCTGCCCAGATGGATCTAACTGTGCACCCAGAGACTTGGTCTCCAGTACCTTACTCTGTTACCTCTTTAGAAAATCCTCCTTACTTACTTGTACACATAGCTGCTCCAGTTCCATTCACTGTTGTTGATTTATTCACCGAAGCAGAAAGTGATGAAGAGATGTGCCCTTGGTTTTCCTGGTGAAATTTCTCCAGCAAAAGATCAATGTCACCCTCTATCAAATTGAAGGGATTGTGGAATAGATATCCATGTTAATAAGAGCTGCAATTCATACTCATTTTGTTTCGTAGATATTAAAGGCTTTTATATACGTTAGCTGGTTATCCTGCCCTTGATTTACTGGCTGTTTTATACAGGAACCCTCTCATTATTTTCTATTGCATGTGTTTTTTACAGCATATCACTAATAAAAGGCAAAACAGGCCAGGGAATGACAGACCAGCTCTGCAGACTACTGGTGGTAGTGGTAGAAAACTAGCCTCAAGGCCCAAATACAAACCAGCAACAACAAAGACCTGACTTGTTTACATTCAGACCACAGATGTATACTGTTCACTAACAAGGACTACAAGAAACTTCTGAAAAATCTGATAAACATTTTTAGATCTTTAACACTTTTGAAAGACAGAAATAAAAATAATTTCCTATAAAGCTGAAAGAGAAATATGAATTTTGTAGCTATACACAACGCTGAAGCAAGCAAGACTTGTTTTATTAAACTATTGCATATCTGCAAACATATCCTATTCCATCAAGCAGGAGCCCCTCTTACAGATCAAAGCTATGCAGAGAATACAATATGCCTGACCCAAGCAGTAGTATTTTCTCAGCAGTTGAAAGGATGTTTGAACATGTCTGAGCTCAGAAAGACTTTCTACCCCATGAAGTGCAATCCAGTGGATACAGGTGGCAACTATTTTTAGGATCCTCATTTACTTGTTCTGCTCAAACAACAGCAATAGAAAAAGTCATTTTGAGAGCCATACTTTGAAGATACAAAGAGCAAAAACACTAACATAACTACCAGATGAAAATGAGATTCTCCTAAGTGACCACTCAAAATATCGTGACTCATTAAGAAGGGTCTTTGTGTCCTATTTTCCAATGTGAAGTGAATGGCAAAGGGGACATGACACCCTATTAACACTGACAAATATGCTGCATTTGCTCTAGTTGTGAAATACAATTTAACTTTCCATGCCTGAGGAAATCCTGCTTGTAGTAATCCTCAGTATATTCAGTTAAAAAATGATCCAGTAACCCTGGCCCTCTGCAATTTTCGTCTCTCCCATGCATCATGATCAATTTCATGATGCAATTGTAATGTATGGTAAGTTGAAAGGCCAAATCCTACCTCTGATAAAATAACTTTGTTCTATCATGGTCTAAATGAATTCTGTGCTTACAGCAAAAAAAATTACACATTCATATGGATATGGACTTGCATAATATAAGGATGGATTTACATAGTTAAGAATAATATGCTCAGCTATTTGTTGGCCTATTTTTAGGAAACCAAGGGATTTTAGAAACTGACACTTTGAGAAGGAAATTTCAATTCAAATGTACTTTCACAACTTTGTCCTGCATTTTTCATATATTTCTAACAATATCTTGTTTCTGGAAAGGAAATGAGCACAGTTATTTTCTCTGACTTAAAAGCTTCAGGGACTGGGAAACATGCCTCTTTATAACCTGTTAGGTACCTGGGCAGAGCGTGCTAAAGAAGGACCCCAGAGTTTCCACCTTCCCTGTGACCAGCTGATAGTTAACTTCCTTTTGGTAGTCTGAAGGACTGAGCATGCTCTCAGACAGAACTCTTGCCTGATACTTTCCTAGAAGACAAAAAGAAAAAAAAAGTAATTTTGAAAGCACTGCAAACTAAAGTTTAAAATGTTCTAAGTCATAATAAAAATACTACCCAACTAGATGAATACCACACACACAAAACCAGTAGAAATGAGTCTCCAACACATGCAGGCACCAGACACTTGTAAAATAGGTTCATGTTTTGCAATTCCTTGTGTTTCTTTCAGAATTTAGGAAGTATTTGTTGATACCATATATAAGAAGACCATACAATATTCATAGGAATTGTCAATTACCTTTCACTCATAATGAATCTCTGAATGGCTATTCAGAAAATTTATTTAATTGTGAGCACAGCTCTCAACAGGTTGTTGAAGGGAATGACATTGAAAGAACATTTTTTACAAGTTAAGAAAAGGTTCAGTCCTCTGCAGTAATATCCCAGTTGCACAGAGCAGGAGCTTTATTCATTATGTGTGCTTTAACTCACTATTTGTTTGTAGCAGTGTTGGCTGAGATGCCTCGGTAAGAAAACAGAATGCAGGCAGAGTATGTTTTGCTGGGGAGAAACACAACTGTGCAGTGTCAGCTTAGGCTTCTCAAAGCTTTGTGAGGCAACTTACAGGAACTCCAACCAAACCCCTCACAGCATTGAATTACTCTGGTTTGCCTGGAGATACACCCTTGGGATATTACCTGTTATTACGATGCAGGAGTCAATGGCTCGATTTCTACTGGCACATATGATCACCACATAGTTTGTCTTTATCAATTTTCCTTCCATGAGTAGCTTAAACATTTCTGAAAGCCCTTCTGCCAGAGAGTAGCTGCACTCAATGATATGGACACTGTCATTACAGGAGCTGGCTGCCAGGCCTGCCAGCCAGGGAAGCTGGGCTGAAGTCACTGGGGTGATCTGGCTGGGCACTTGGGGAAAAGTCTGTGGAACAGCCTGCTGGTACTGGCGGATTTCAGACAGGTGTGATTCCCGCCACGAACGCATGAAGATTTGTTCCAAATCCTCAATCAAAGGGACCTGGTCTGCAGCTAAAAAAAAATTAAGAGGGAAATATTCTGAAACAATTAAACAAGACTGTTGAGCTAAAAAAAATATTTGTTGTAAATATGTTATTTTTTAAAGATGACCATGTTTCATATTTATGCACGCATGACTCTATTGCCTTTAAGTAAATGTGAACCAAAATTTCATTTTTAAATGCCTTTGGGATACTCAGGCAAAGCTGCCCTAATTGGAACCTGAGTATCAGTAATTAGAAATATTTAAGAGGTTGCATGCTACCTGTCTCAGCACACTACTACTTCTAAACCACAAACATTGCAAGAGTGATGAATTTTACAACTCTTTTCATTTATTTTTCATTGCTGAGGTCCCAGATTATAGCAGAAAATAAACTTTGTATGATTATAATTCAAACTGTCTGGTTTTCAAGATCTAATTATTTTATTTTGTTTCATAACCATGAACAAAATAATTTTCTATCACATGATAAAAACTCATATTTAGTATTGTCCTGCCCTAATATTCCATTTCTCATTTGCCGGCATGTAATATATTCATTGCAGTTTATCTGGTTGTAAAACAATCTTACCTAGTTGAACAAGGTAGTAGACAGTTAGTAAGAGCTGCATTTCCTCAGAAATAGGCTGTATTGTGGAGGCACCATATTGTTCATATGCTCTAGATAAAGACTGTGAATTTCTGTAGCAGGTGTACAACAAAGGACTCACTATCACATCATTAATGTTCCCACAAAGATAAGGAAAGTTTCCATGACCTACAAAACAAATGTATGTACAAATTATGTTAATTTTGTAACTTTCCATGTATGCATTAAACATGAAAACATTTAAAGTAAACCTCTCAAAACTGACAGCTTTAGCAGCATTTACCAGTGGGACATATTGTTATATCTCTTACAAAATAGATTTAGGACCTTGTAGTGTTGGGGTTTTTACCTTTGAAAATAACTGGCTTTGCTTTACAGATTTTCAGCAAGTTGTCAGGAACTGAGACTGGTTCTCCCGAGCCCACCATGGGAGAGGAGGCTGGTCCCACCAAAGCAGAGTGTGGTAGAGATGACAGGCTTCCTCCATCTAAGATTTTAGACAATCTATTACTGGAGTCAGGTCTAGTAATGATTTCCTCAAAGAAAAGTTATTCAACATCATCTCATACCCACATTTGCTATCAGTATTAACAGCTTTTTGTGGTTCCATGACACAATTTATGAGCTGTTACCAAAACCTATACTATTATGCTGTCTTGGAGGACTAATTATGTTATTGCAACCTTGAACACCCCACATGCATATAAAGATTTTGAAATGTTTATAAGCAAACAGTTCCAGGTATAAATGCAAGAATAGATAGACTTATGTGATATCAATGCATGTATAGTCATGATTTGTGAGTTTGGTATAATATATTTAGTTTTACTGGTTCTAAACAGGTGCTATTGCTATAGCAAGAAATAAAAAAATAGGATTCAATGTTTGCTCAACCATAACTTCATTATGGTAATTTTAATTTAAACAATATTACATTAAAAGAAAACATTATGGGGAAACTGGGTTTATTTCACTGTGTGTCACTCTTGTCTGTATCTAGACTATAAAATCCAAATGTCAAGAATGCTACGACAAATAATCAAAACAAGGACGGTACCTTGACCTGTTACAATGCTAATTTCAGTATTACAAAGGTGTTTTGGTGTTTAAAGATGGATATTTGTTAGGATTTGTTAGTGACTCAACGACTGGATGCTAAGGAGAGCTAAGCTCAGAGTCTCAAAAAGAAATCAATGGAAATGAAGCACCTAGATAAGGATGGAGGTATGAAACACCTTTGAAACCTCCAAAATTGCATGTGTCTTTTAAATAATGCCTCTTTCCCCCGGCTGCTTTCTGAACAATGAAACAAATAAAATCACTACCTTTGGAGTACCTTACCATTTTTAATTCTGTTTGGAGCCTGTGGATTGAGCTGCAAGTTCCAAGTTTCAGTAGATGATGGAGATTCTGGTGACCAACCTTTATGGCGCTTTTTTGGAGGCCCTGAATTTGTTAATGTGCCTGAATAATATTTCAGGGAAATATTAGAATAAAATATATTCAGGTTTGTGCATGGTAAAGCAATACATTTTGAAAGACTGAATTTGTTCATCAAATATGGTTGAAAATGGGTAAACCCCAGGAATATAATAATTTTTTGTGGTTTTTATTTTATTTTGCTGTGTCCTGGTTTAATTTCTGGAAATTTTCTGGTGCAGAGTACTCTTAATTATCTAGGTAGGTCTCACCTGCTTTATAACAATGCTTAATCTCTACTAAGAATGACATAGTAAGTAATGAGACATGTACTACGAATACTTATAAGTATATATATTTTGAAGTCAATGCTGTGGGTATTTTGCTCCTTTTATTTCTGAACACGACACAGTGTTTCATGTAATTTATTGCAAAATAAAATTCTTAAGGGTTTCAAGGTAATAGTAATAAAGATATGAGTTCTTTTCAACAATTTTCCCATTAACAGTATTTTTGCCACTTCTTGCTGGTCCCCATCTTTCGTTTTATGTTATTCCATTAACTCCTATCAAACTACTTCTACACCTTCCCCCTACTTGTGTATAGCTTCAACATCTCTGTCTTCAAAAATACAGCTTTCTCACAGTTTTTCTAGGAGCTCCTAATTTCCTAATTAGAAAACCAATTTCTTTATTTTTCTTTCATTAATTTCTTGAGTCTTCTTGTACACTCCTGAAAGCTCCTAAAATGATGAGCTTCCACTAAAAAGTATTTCTAATTACTGAGGGTCAACAGTCCTCCAAGAACTGCTCAGCAACTTACAGGACTGAGCTACTTCTGTTTCTGGACATGACTACACAGAGCTCATAACACTGCTTCACACTGGCAAGGCTCTATCTCCTGGCAGAATGGTTAGTCCCATATAAAATTCAAGATAAAATAAGAATTTTACATTAAAATTCTGGGTTTAATTTTGAAAAAGATATTAAAATTAAAGATAAACCTGAAGTTTTTAGAACTAAAAAAGATTGTTCACTTGCAGACGCTTACACACGTTTCCAATTACTTTGTCCCTTACACTTTTACCACACGAGGGCAGCCTTTGACCATTTGTGCTGCTCATGCTTTCACCTGGTTTCCCGGCATACTGTGACAAAAATCACAAGATACTTAGAGCAATACAAAGAATTTTTTATTTGGAAATGGCGTGCTCTTTCCTGCAGATATGTTGATATGTCTCAATTTGAATGAATATATTGAATATATTGAATGAATATGTGAAATGAATGGGCAATAATGTGCTACTGCATGAAAAAAAAAAGATTAAGAACCTGAATGGGCAGAAAAAAAGAATTTGTCTGTGATGCCAGCAGGGAAACTTGAGAAGGCTTATTCTAAAATAGAGCTACAACTTGTTTCTAGCCATAGTGAAGACTACTCTTCTTCCTTAAACAAGACAGTGACACACAGTTTGTGACAGAAAACAATTAACACAAATCATTATAATAATGGTACACTGAGGATAATTCTTGAATTTGGAGCCAATTGTTAAAATCTAGTGCTCCATCCCAAGGTGAACTGCAACACAGGAATTCTCCTATGAGAAATTACGCATAAATCTTCCTTAATTCCCTTCACAAAACCTGTTGGTGAAATTGATGCAAACTGACATATTCTTTAAGAACTTGGATTCAGAAACTGGTCTGTACCTCTACTAAATGAATGAACTGTAAATATAAGAAAAAACATCCAGTCAATATTATGAACTGTAACAAAACTGGGGCTGAAAACACACAAACATTTTTCTTTCCTGGAAATTAACACAGAAAACAGCATTGCAGTCAGAAAAGACTTTGAAGGAAACTAATTTCTACTCACACAGGAAATTACGACCATTATACAATTTGTTTAATGCCTCTATTATACCCATGGAATATTTAGGGTTATTAAACAACACGTCTGTACAAATACCTAACACAGAAGGTCTTGTCAGAGCAGACAGGTTATTTTTCATCAACTGTTGTTTAGGTGATTCCTTGCCATTATAAACTGTTGAGCCGAATGCTGCTGCTGAAGGAATGTGATCTATGGCTGCAGCTGGCAAGAAAAAAACCCAAAGTATTTACATTAAATATTTCTAGGTCAAGATCCTCAATTGATACAATAAAATGATCACTTGAACATTTACTTTAATAGAGCCACTGGGATCTGTTCAAGAGGGAATGCAGTGCTGAATAAAACAAACTTATACCTGATTTCATACTCCCAATTAAATGCCTAAAATCTGATTCTGCAACTAAATGCATGTGCCAGAAGCTGCTTTGCAGAACCCTAGCTCTTACATGAAGTTTACTCAACAATCAGCTAAAATGCAGGGGTTGTCTAGTATCTACTAAGCCTCCATCCCAATTTGACTTTCTCTAAGATTTTTTTTTAATTATGCTGCATTTAAAAAAGAGGTGTTCTCAAGCTTGTAACCCATGTAGCTTTTTTAATATATGTATTTTTAATATATAACATCTGAAAAAAAACCCCCACCAAACAATCTGCTATTACAAAGAGACTGATGATTTGTTAGGGAAGGGCACCAGTATTCCAGATCACAACTATTTAACAGGCTTCTAGCTCAGAGAGAGAATAAAATACAACCACCAACGAATGTGCTTCAGGTCTTCTATGAGAATCTGTGTAACAGTCACAAGGCAGTGAAGAGATGCTTTCATTATGAAGAAGCTCAGAGAGATCACTCTAGTCTCTACCATCCATCACTTTTCATTTATGTCAAGTTAATGGAAAAGTAAAGGTCTAGGAAAGAATTTTTAATACAAAAAGTTACAGATACTGATTCTTAGTTTGGCTTTTAGTACTAAAGTCACTTTCCTTAGCAGAAGAAAAATCTCAGAAGCTTTTAAGCTGATGCCCATAAAATGCCGGCAGTAAACTGGATTCCGATCATAATGTAAAATAGTATGGATCAGAAGAAAAAAACTGAAATTACACTGGATCCTGTAACAGTTGTCATCTGTGACCAGACCTTTAAAAATAATAGCTTTTTAAAAAACTGTGGTTTGCTTTAGCTATAAGAAAGCTGCCAAACACCTATTTTACTATTTGTCATACATAAACCTGAGGGGAGAAAAAGAACAGTAGAAGCCTTCAAAGTATGACTGCCTTCTTTGTTTGTAATATGTCATTAATTCTACTAAACTTATTTTGTTTTATGTGTCTGTGTGCCTATTAGTTTGTTTGTCTTTGCATTCACACAAATACACACAAATACATGTGCACAGAAAACCAAGAGTAGGTGGAACCCCCGTGTATTTTCCTCCTAAATGGTACCTGTTTGCTGAGTCCCAGCTGGAGCACTGGGGTTTGCAGCTGGGAATGGCTCACTGGAAGTGCTTCCCGAGAGGCCCGAACTTTCTGGCAGTTGGAACAAGGTGCTTGAGCAGGTACTGGTTGAAGACTGACGGCCTCTGAACTCTTAACAAAAAGAGAACCTACTTAACCCCTGACAACAGTGGCATTTGCTCACCCTCAGCATATTTGATTTGATAATTTCACACATTAATTGCTTAGATGCTACAGCACTTGGAATGAAGGAACCAATGTCTTTGGACATGGCAGCCTCCTACTGGGTCAGACAATGGCTTTTTACAGCTGCTCTAGCAATCACCTAACTTTAAACAGTCTTTCTTTCAACTGATCTGTCTTAGGTTTTACACAGACACCAGTCCCCGTGATGGCTAAGCTCAGATGATGAAAACCAGAGCTCGAGGAAGAGAGCTTCATTATCTTACCTGCCCCTTTCCAGCAGATTACAGATCCTTTGGTCAGAGCTCCCTGTGCATTCCTGACCAGATAATACTTTAAGTGTTTCTGTTTCTTGGGCTGAGTGGTCAGTTTAAGATTAATGTGATTTGAGAATTCTGTAAAGTAACAGAAACCCTTCTTGCCACAGCCAACACAATTGCCAGAGAAGCCTGATAAAACAAACAATACATATAATCAAATGAGATAGGTGAGTCACTATTAATAACATTCAAACATGACCCTTTCCTGAGAAAAAGCTGTATTTATGTTCTGGGGGTTTGGGGTTGTTTTCATAGGTGAAATTTTTATTACCTTTTCCTCCAAAAAAGCAGTTGCACTTTGCACAAAAAGTGTTTTGCACTTTGGATAGCAGACTGCAAAAATACAGCCCCACATCTAAAGAACAATTAAAATAGGACATATTTTTCATATTATCCCACCAGAAAAAGATCAAAATTCCTATTTATTATACACTTGTGAAAAGTTTCTGACTGAAGTGCAGAGTCACATGCTTAACCCCAGCCCTGTTCAATACCACAGCAGGTACATGTTCCACTTCTCTTTCAGTTTTCATTGAAATGTCATTCAATTTCACTGAATTTCATCTCACTCAATTTCCCTGAAACATGCAAATAAGTCTCAAGAAATTAAATACATTTAATCTATTATATTTAAGCATATTTAAGTACCAAGTTCTTACTACAGATGCTTTTTTAGAGAGGAAAAAATACTGAAGCATTCCAGGGCTATTAATTTAAAGTAGCTTTCTCAAATTGTGGCTGGACTGTGTCAGCACTTCACAGCAATTGAAACTATTTATGATTACAAGAACAAAGTGTCTGCAACTTTATAGACATGACAGAGACATAGTCCTTCCCCGTAAAGCTTTTTGTACTCAGGCTTGATGGGGCATTTCCAGGGATACTGCCATTTCCTCTCATTTTGAGATACACAGCTTGAGCTTCAACAAGGGGCTCATGGTGCTGATGTCATTATCATTGTAAATAAAGGGCACTCCTCACACAGCTGCCTTCAGATTCTTAAACAACGTTTTTTGTCTCTTTTACAAAGTGTTTTTTAAGACATTTTTGTCTTGCATCAGACTAATGCAATTGTTTGAAAATACTTATTATCTACAAGGAAATCTGAGAGTGAGCAATTAAAAGACAATCTTCTCCATGAAAATTTTCTCTCTGTTCCCTTTATATGACTTGAAGCATGATATTTTCTTTCATTTTAACCATATCTATAGAACATTTTTATGTGTCATAACAGGAATTGAAATGGAAAGGGTGTGTTCAGTGAATGGAAACATGGCAAAAATTAAGGAAATCTACTTCACATAACATGTGGACAATAATACTGGAAAGAACTGGAGTAAAGGATGAATAATATGGTAAATAAAATTAAGAGCCAATTATGCAAATTATTATTTCAATCACATATCTCAAACAAATTGAATTAACAAATTAATAGCCAATACTTTTTTCCTTCTGTAAAGTACAATCAATGAATTATAATGCTATACAAACACTTGTTGCTTGGTTTACAACCTGAGCACTTTCATTAGTTTTCAAAAGGCTCAGAAGAATTTATTAAAAAATGAAGTTGACGTCAAATTTGGTCTGGTATCCATGGGAACAAGGTGGCTTGCAACTACTGAAAGCTGCCTATTATCTCTCTGATCCTAGTCAGTAGGATGATAAAGGTCATTATGACTCATAAAATCAGGACAAGTCATGACTCTGCAGAATCCTCTGTGTTTTATCAGTCAGCACAAAAGCATCTGTCTAACATCAGAGCCTTGAGTAGCTGTAATAAAAGCAACAACAAAAGGAAACAAAATTAGAACAAATGTGGAAAAAGCTGTAGAGTTTGCAAGCATTTTATGCTGATTAAGAAATCATGAAAAACACTTCTGCTAGTAAACAGAAACCTCCCATACATTTGGCAGCACACTGAGCATCACCAGCAGCAGCACTGTAATTTTTGCCTGGTTACTACTTACAAGACCGTACATGTTTTCAAATTTACACTTTTTTTTTTTCCAAATGTACATTTTTTAGGTTTTACCATTTTGCTGGGAGTGTCCAGCAACTAGACAAAGCCACATATAGAAGTATTTGTTCAACCAAGGTTGGACAGTGGACACAAAATCTTTTCATTTGGACTTCAGATCTTTAGATCACTTTTGTAAATTATCATCTTTCTAAACCAGATTTAGCAATAACTTCTACCTGAAATAACCTTTTGTCCTAACCATCTATTTTTAACTCTGCAGCATCTTACTGGAAAATTAGTTTACACCACATATAGCATACAGGTGAGGTCTAGTAAGGATTAAACGGATCTAAATTGTCCCCTTGTTTTGAAAAGTCCTTGGAGAACATTTGATAAGTTTATTTTTTAATTTTTCTCTTAAGTCAAATTATCATCTTTCAACTCGAGCTACCTTAGCCCCTCTGAGTGAGATTCAGTCCTTTCTTGCAAGCTCCTGCCAACACCCTTTTCCATTTCATACCCTCTGACTGACACTTGGATGACAGCCATTGCTTCATTAATGCATCTCAGCCCTGACATCACAGATAGAACACAGCATGCTCTTATAATTCCAATGCAATAAAATGCTGTTCAGTCATTACTTATTGCAGGGCTCTGCCAACCCTGCTCATAGCACTTTATTTGGCAGATTGAGTAACACTGAGAACCCAAACATTTCCTCATTCTCCTTCTCTGAATGCCCTGTTCACATGCCACGGCCTGAGGCAGCAGCTGATAGAGGGGACAGCTTGTTTCATAAATAAGCTGCATTAAATATTCTTCCATACATTATAGAGAGGACAAAGGTCAGGGGAGTTGGGGCAGCCACGAGGTGACTCAATATATCTTTGTCACAGGATTGATTTCACAAGAGAATTAGAAATCGATGCCTGGAGTTTAGGGGCTAAAAGCCTTTCACCTTTAGGTCAGCAGTTCATTCCCAGATCAGTTTGGTAGTGACT
Organism: Calyptomena viridis; assembly: GCA_013390005.1. Taxonomy (NCBI): domain Eukaryota; kingdom Metazoa; phylum Chordata; class Aves; order Passeriformes; family Eurylaimidae; genus Calyptomena; species Calyptomena viridis. Next base: position 7,768 of record WEIV01006126.1, on the reverse strand, counting down.
TAAGGCTGTTACCCACTGAAGATTGTTTAATCAGAAGGTGTTTGATTGTATCTGTGTTTTATCACATGCACTTGCTAGAATTTGCTCACATCACAATGATCAATTGTCCATAATTTAAAAAGCTCTTCCACAGCAGGGACCTTGTGCTCCAAAGAAGGACCTTGGACCAAAAGGGTATGAAACCTGACCTACCTTCTCAGTGGGAAAATGGTTCCTTTGGATCAACAGTGAGCTTGTGCTAAGGATAAAGAGAGGTCTTTAGGATGGAAGGATATCCATCCAATATTTCATAATCAAATCTTTCAGAAATTGGCAGAAACTTTTCTTCCTGTTTCTCTTGTAAATGAATAACAGGCTTTTAATTAGTATTAATATTTTGGTGGAAAGTTGGCAGCTTGCTTAAATGAAGAATGATTATATTTTCAACTTTTCAGCACAAGTGTTTCTTCTTTTCAGTTCTACTCACAGGAAAAAGCACACAAACACTGACAATGCTCCATGTTTTTCCCACCTACTCAGTACCACTCCACTTGAAGACTGAAGTCCTAAATTTAAAAAATGAATAAAATCAATATGGTCAAGCTGGAGAGCTCCATTATATGGAAACTCAGTACAATTACAAAAGTGCAACAGAACATTGCATATTTATAAGAAGCAGCCACAGTATTTTATACTACAATGTTTTCATCTTACATACAGCTTACAGTGCAAGCAAACTAATCTTTTCCTCTGTCATTCTAACCTCAGGGACCCACTGGAAAAGAAAAAGGATTTCTTGTTCCCTGCTAGGAAAGTAGGCAGCTGTTTGGTCTTTTGGGAAAATGATGGGTGAATAGCTGCTTTGTTTATCATGAGAGACTCTCCTGAAGAGTGAAAACTAGGAAAAAAAAAAAGGACAAGAAGAAAAAAAAACTTTGGAAGTGGTACATGTTAGCTGCTTTAATTATGAAACAATAAATACTGCACTATCACATATCACTTCCTCCATCTAAGCATTTCTTTAGGTCACACAAAACACAAGAAACAGCTTCCTAAAGGCAAAAAGCTGAATCTGTTTTGCAGACTGGTTAAACCTGTGATCTAACATGATTAACAGAATCATATGAGGAACATCCCTAGATACAGAGAACCTTTTGCTTGTCAAAAATATAGTCTTTTGCAGGAAACAGTTTTGGGGTGTTGTTGTTTTCCTTTGGTTGGTTTTTCTGCTGGAATAATACATCAACTGTAAAAACAAAGAAACAAAACAACCTCCAACAGAAATGACTTTCACATCACAAGCACATATGCCTTGATGGTGGGACAACTTATTAGCATAATCAATAAACTGGCACACGGCCCAGAGGCATCTCCACAGCCCCTAACAGGAACAAGACCATAAGTCAAAACCTGGCCCGGAAACTACTGAGACATTTCCTACTTTCTTCTGGAATTTCTGTACAATCCACAGGCAACTTCACAAATGTACGCAGGCAGAGCACAAAAAATCAGGAAATTATTGGGTAACTCATTAGTGTCTTTTCCCTTCAAATAAACTGAAAAAAACTCAGTGACAGCTGCCTTACAAAAATACAGTATATTAGAGGAAAAATATGAAATTAAGCAAAAACCAGTGAGGTTAAAGGGTTATAAATTATGTGTTTGTATCACCAATAAGCCTTATCAAAAGTATGGGATATACTCTGACTCATGGCAGCTCATCTCAATTAAAAATGAATCCAATTCAATTTCTCTCTAAACTTACAAAGGTTTGAAGGGACCACTTTCTATGCTGTTTCAAAACACCAACATGTTTGACAGAGAACTGCTTAAACTGAGACTACTGAAAATAAGGCTTCTATGCTGTCTTGAA
>WEIV01006125.1:1578-32119 GCA_013390005.1 Calyptomena viridis | reverse complement strand
TTTTTTCACCAATCATCACCACAGTGGTGTTACTTGTGAGCTGACCAAGAGAACAGTACTTTAGCTGGTATAACAAATCCACTTCCCACTGGAGCAGAAAGCCAAACTGTCAGTGTTTGAGACTGACGGACATAGCCCCTCAAAGGAAATACATGCTGCCGTGTTTGCACACATGCACCCATTTGCCTTGCATGCATTTCTATAACTTATTACTTACTTTGCTGTATAAATTCTGGAGTAACTTCTGACTGTTTGTTTTACCTTACTAGGAAAAAGCCTGCCACAAGCCAAACAATCTTATACTCCTTATAAATGTTCTTACTTATAGAGGATTTTCTCATTTATGTCTTTTGAAGTCTCCCTGTATTACACTAATACGGAATATGGCATAATTTTTCCCAGATAATGACGATCAGAGTGAAACTCAAACTATCAAAGTACAAGAATTTTGGGCAGATCTCCTAAATACTTTTGCTCTGAGTTGCGTCTTAGGAACTTCTCTAAAGAGATTTTTTTTCACTGTTCCAGCAAGTGCAGCATATCTGCATCAGTAATTTGCATAACAACAACAGAACTGAGCCAAGAGACTCACAATACAGACAAAGCCTGCACACTGAAGCAGCTGTTTTGATGGAAAGGACTTCACTTCAAAAATGGTTTTGATCAGTGAAGTTGGTGGAGCCAAAAATGAATGTTCCATAGTTTGATCCTGTAACAGCTGTGCTCAGCAGCCCAGGCTCTTGCTCCTTGCTGACTCGTCCCCACACTGCATTAGCAGGAATGCTTGACTTGATGAAGCTTAAATGTTTAAACTTCTCTAAATATTTATGTTTGTACAAAAGGCATCATCCTGTGACAAAAGCGAGATGGATATTCTCAGCAGCTTGAAGAGAGCACATGGTCAAGCAGGACAGACTAGTGGAGGGAGGGCAATGAACTGGAAGGAAAAAAGAGGAATGGAGAGTGCTTGTCTATGCTAATACAAGAAAGGCCTATTCAGGGTCTGATTCTATACTGCGTTATTCACTTAAAGGCTTCCCCCCAAGCTAGCAGAAATTTTGGGCATAAAAGTAACCCAGTATTTGAATGGAAAGGCCATTTAGATCTCCTCTCCTTTGGGACATAGGAGAAGAGAGCCTCTGTTCTTGCCCTGTGACTGTGGATAGCACAGACACCTGTTTTTATGCTTCTGGGTGGTGACTGCTCCCCACAGCATTGATCTCGGCTCACTGCCAAGATCTCCTCTTTCAGACTTTGGAGAAAGAGAGGCACTGATGTTCAGTGGCTGACGGAGAGCAACCACAGAAAAGTCTTCTAACTGCAACAACACTTCCCAACTCACTGTCACATATCAGAGTAGGATCAGGAAGTGCAGGAGTATGTACCTGGGAATGGAGTACAGAAAGTCACATGAGAAGGCAGGCCTTCCTGGAGAGCAATTCTTTTCACTTCAGCTATAGCCTCTTATCTTGCTTGTTCCACACCCCTCTCAGCAAACATTATTGAAAGAATACCTCTTAGAAAATGGACAGGTTTAACCCTTTCTGGACTCTTGTTTGGCTGCTCCTCAATAGGTTTCTCAACAAATGACGCTAAGGCCATTAAATCCAGAGATGACCTTAACTGTGCCCAATATATTTCAGTCACACACAAAAAAGTTTCCTCATCAAGACTTCCTGAAACATCTGGAGAGGGGGTTATTCCAAAATCAGCTACTTCTACCAATGGAAAATTTCATGCTACTATATCATATGGGAAAAAGCCATGGTGCTAAGATAAGATGACTTTTGTTTTGAAAACTCAGTAATACAGGATTCTTGTTTTTATTCCTTGCCTGGCCATCTCCTCAGTTACAGAGGATCAAGACTGGCATACAGCTGTGGTGGCATAGGGTAAGCTTCATTTTTCAATAAAAATATGTGCACTTTTGATGTTCAAGTTTTACAGTCTTTAGTCTTGTGTGCTTTAAGGCCGGAGGTCAATGAAGAACTGAATGAAAATGTGGCAATAGGAAATAAGAAATAATGATAACTCTGAACATATTTTATTTTTGAGAGAATTGTTATTTGTCTAGAGCATATGCTCAAGACACAGACTTTATTTTGTTGCCAATCTTGCCATTTGGCAGGTTATCACCTAACATAAACCCAAATTACAACTATTTAACTTTCATGTCTCACAGGCAAAACATCATTCCAAAATAATACAGTTCATTAAGAAGGCATGTTTAAAACTATGATATGGGAAAAGTTAGGACAGGATATGACTGATAAAGATGAGGCCAGGTTTCCAGCTCTGTTTCACAGGTTCTAATCTGGCTTAACACATAGGAGAGTAGTTTGTGTCAAGACATAATGACAGGCTATTCAAATGCTGCCTAGGGCAGGAAATGAACTGCTGGCCTGTATTCAGTTCTTTGAGTACAAGTATCCATATTAAAAACCCCTAAATGTATAGGGGCATTTTCATTAGCTTCTTCCCAAGGCAGTCTCCAACAGCTAGAGTAAAAGTAGAGAAAGAAATCTTTAATTTTAAATGGCTTGTAATCCAAGTTCTGGCCTCTATTGTGTCTTGGAAAGATGTAAACTGAGCAATAGTACCATAAATGGGTCTGTTTGCTTTGTTCTCTACTGTCAAATAAACATTTGCTCTAACAACAATGAATTGGACTTACTGAGCCCTTAAAGAAGCATGTGGAACTCAGTGAATTTGCTGGACATTGTGTCAGGTCTGTATTTGGCTTTCAAGCACAAGGTCACCTACCTTCTCAAAAGGTCATGTAGAGTTAAATAATACACAACAATTTTAAAAGAGATTGAGATTTCTTTCCCAGTTCTTTCATAAATATGACTAGAATGTATTATCTTGCATAAGAAATTTCTACAAGTAGGTCAAAACTTGCTGGAAAACAAAAACTTCAGAGCAATTTCTGTAGAGTGCAACACAGTCGCTATTAAATTCAGCAGACCTTTTTATAGAGAGATTAAGTATTAAACTCTCTTTAGCACTTCTCTCTACCTCTAATTTTTTATTCCACATTTTTAGTTTCTTCTCCCTAATGCATGTCTCTACAGCTGAGGTTCAGCTAAAGTCAAACAAACTAAATAGGAAGAGATGAATCACAGAGAACAAAGGCAGTGAATAGATTGGTGAAGTTCATGAGGTGGAGGTTTGAGTATTTTGGAGATTTGGGTGCAATCTCTTGTGCTACAAGGCTTCCTATAGGTCTTTGATGAATCACTTAGGGTTAGATTCAGCTAAATAAATGCGTTTCTAGTGCAGGAGACAACATTTTGAACTAATGGTCTAGACTTACTTTCCAGTCATATAGAGAAGAAAGGACTTCATGATTGAAAGGGATCAGATGAAATCGCATCCTAAAAAGTACACACTTCTCTCTGATGACTACAAAGAAAGCCTATGATAACTTGCTGAGATGGGGGCTTATGCAGTTGCATGAGATGAATTTATGTTTACTGTATAATTTTGAAAAATAATTAAATAAATTAGTATTGTGGCCAGATTTTTAATGGCATTACAAGAGAGATGTTTGCTGATAAATGTCATGGAAACTTTAATGGAATTTCTATTGAATATTTTATACTTGAAATTTATTGAATTTTTTTAATTGAATTTTTATACTTGAAACATCTACACGGTTAAAAAAATACTCTAATGTATTGAGAGAGGTCCATTTATCAGGATTTTGCAGCTCTGGTAAATTAGGCATTTTTCTACTTCTTCCCTAACCTGAAAAAAAAGGAATAGTCACTTTTTGCTGTCTTGTGGGAATATTGTGAGAATTAGCACAGAAAAAAACATGGAATTATCTCATACTGCAGTAATTGACAGACAAATCATCTGAAATGTATCTAGTAATACATGATATCAGGAGGCCTACAACTGAATTCTCCTTTAGCTCAGATGGAAACACTTTCCATCTTGAATGTTTTCATCTTTATAGCATCTTTACAGACTCAGTTCCTGACTAGGACAAATATATACAACACAACGGCTGTGAAGATGCATGAGGAGAACAATCTTCCTATTCCAAGTGCAGATACAGAACATACAGGGATGAGCCAATTCGTGATCTAACCTTCAACCCTGGAATCAAATCATTACCCAGGGTAACTAAATTTCTTGTTAATTCTGGTACAAACTGCAGTAGTTTATGAGGAGTGGTAAGTAGAAAGAGCACACAAAAACTATTAAAAAAGGGAGTTAAAAAAAACAGAACAAAAGCAGAACCATCTGGTCACAAAAAAAGTACAAACAGTTGGCCAGCCTTACTCATCCAGCAGCATTCTACAAATATTCAAATACACTTGTGAACTTTAACAGAAACAGTCTCAAAATGAGTCACACCATTACAGGACGAAGAACTCAGCTATATTGCTCTAAGCTACAATAAATAAGAGCAGGAATGTTTTCATCAACATCCCACTTGGCATGGCTTACAGGTATGCCACCGGCCTTTATAAGTCAGAAGAGCTGTAAGGTCCACTACTGATTGTTTCTGCTGGTGAATAGGCAAAGGAACAACACTGCTCATTCACCAAGGAATTAACTCCCAGTCTGTCTGGAGTCAGTGCTGAGAAGAAATTGTTACTCCTAGAAAGGTAAGCATTCTTGTTTCCTCATGACGATGATATGTCACCACTATGAAGGATTATGTAGGGTTATGAAGACTACATGCAATAGCAGGGGACAGTATATATGACTGCATTGAAAAAAAAAATTATACAGGCTTTCATATGTTACCCTTCACTACAGTTCAAGTCCAGTTCCCAGGTCAGTATCATTCCCTGTGGACTCCGGTGTGAACCACTCTCAAACTTTCTGTGAGTGGCTTGGGTGATTCCCCCCAGAGACCATCCCAGGGATGCCCTTAACCACCACCACTGCAGTACACTTATCAGAGCTGCCTGGCACGTGCTGCAGCACATCAGCACTCATAGGGAAGCCCTAATGTGACAGTCCTAATGTTCGTGCATTTCCATGACAGGATACAGGTAGCTCCCACATCCCCACATCCCGACTTTCCATCTGTAAAACGCAGGTAAAGGTCATCTTCCTTTTTCATGAAGTTAGGGGAGTATAAGGGCACTGGAAAGACTGAAAAATGTTCAGATAATATGATATTTGGCTCAAAAAAGAAGGAAGGACTATCTGTTCAGGACACTATTCAAGAAATATAAATATTTACTAAATTACTCCAGTTCCCTTATTGCTGTATTCAGCTGCTTCACAGGCTAGGAAAAAAGGTGCCTGATGTTTTACTAGTGCATTTGAGTGTGAAGTTAAAATTCCAGCTGTACTAGAAAGATAAACTGCTTAAGCAAAACGTATTTGCAACAATTTCCTTTACCATTTCTCAATCCAAATAAAACAGTACTCACCATAGCAGTGTAAATAGCACAGTAAGTAGAAAATACAAAGCCCTGGGGCATTTGCATGGTGATTTTAAAGAATTAAATTATTTTTAATATGCATATTAAAGGAAAAATATCAGGTTTCATCTCAAAATGTAAGGCAGAGTGGACAAAAAGTCTGTAATAAGAGATACTCACATTACTGAAGTGTTGGCTTAGTCAGTTTAGGGAAAAATACCCGTCTGCTGTTTACAAATCACTTGTAGGGTTGGGTAATTAGCATTTAGTCTGTGAGAGGAATACTGGCCTGTTGCACATTTTGCAACCTCCCGTTAATTAAATCAAGCATTAGCTAAGGGCTCAACCAGCTTGTACTTCACAAACTAGACTCCTGCTGCTATTATGTTCGGGAAAGGCGTATTGTAATGGTGTTTGTTATCTCAATGGTATTTTACAGGCAGAGTATTAATAGAGAAAGGTAGTAATGTGAGGTCATTATGGAATCAAGGCAAATACAAATTAGTTTTAACGCTACTGTTCACAGCATAGAGCATCAGTGAAGGCATTGAAGGAGAGAGATTGATGCAGCTGAATGAGGCAGAGAGAAGATGGCAAAAGCGAAATTCTACAGAGATGATATGACAAGATTTAGCAACAACAAGGACAGAAGAATAAGAAGTGGAGAGCAAAGGAGGTCTCAAAAAGAACACCAGACAAGGGCAAGTGACTTGTGCCTATGCCAACAGAGAAGTAAATCAAGAGAAGAACAGCAATACTAAACAACTTGAAATGCAACTTTTGTCCATTTTATGTATCAGCTTAAATCCTATTTAAGTACCTAACCACCTTCCTGGCATGAGGAAAGACTGCGGGCATGCATGTGTAATCTGATGGGGAAGCTGGTAAGCAGCCCTGGCACGCTCAGCACCGCTCCCAAAAGAAAGGGTGAGAGCACGATGGGGACCAGGCTTTCTTGCATAGATAATGGCCCTGAGCATTCAGCCTTCTCCAGTATCTCAGCTGGGCTGCCAAAACACATATGAATGCTGTGAGTCCAGGTTCTGCTTATTTATGTAGACTCCAGCTTCAATTTTTTTAAGTTATAGAAAAATGCACAGATAAAATAAAGTTACACAAAGTACCTGACAATATGTCATCCCATGGTGGGCTCCAGTTTCATGGACAAATATTTAACAAGGGATACTAAAGCTGCATATTTATCTCTTCAGCTGTGCACTTTTATTATATCCATGGCTAAGACCCAGGTCATTATTAGCAGACGTATGTATTTCAGCAGCTAAGGATTGTTACCATACACAAGTACCTGTTTAAAAAGATTTTCAACAGTCTGATGGAAATCTGGCCCAGGAAAAGGCCCATTACATTTTGTGGTTTTGTAACTACTAAGAAGTCTCTAGTTCATGTCCCTGAAAGATTCACACAGTCAATCTCCAAGGAACAAGCTGCTAACTGATTATCACACATCCTCTTTTCTGTGAAGAGAATAATTGTTTACAATCACTGTACTAAACAGAAGTATATATTATGTACACACTGACTGAAAAGATGTGTATTTTAGCAATGAGAATAAACAAAACACAGAAAATCCATCTGCATGCAAAGAAACTCCTTTGCAACTTTGCAATTGTTTGGAAGACTCCCTTATGTGTTTTTGTATAACAAAAGTGCATGTGGGGTAAGTTAGTTGGTTCTCAGCTGATTGGGATCTTGATGAACTTATCACAGCTTCACAGCAGCGAATATCAAAAGTTCAGCCAAAGCTGATCCACAGCTTGTTCTACTGAAGTCCAGAAGAGTTTCCAGAGTAGGATTCATCCAAACATATGTCTCTGAGGTAGCTGTCTAAACATCTGTCCGGCTGTCAGAGAAATGGGTGCTTTTAGGCTTTGCTTTGTTTCAGACAACAGCAGACCTCTAAAACAGGACTTAGTAAGTCAACTCTTTTCTGCTGACTGTAAAATCTATGCTGATTAGTTCAGATACAGATTAACTCTCCCTTCCCTCATCCCACAACGATTCCTTTAGCATCAGATGGAGCATATGTGCTTTTCAAAAGATACACTGCATTATACCGGATATTTCCAGGTGAGCCCTTAACTGACCCACATTTTTTCACTACGGCCCCCAACAGACAATGTGAGGTGGTCCCATAGTTTCATTTTTCTGGCCTGATGTATATTGCAACAACCTTCTGAAGGGACATTCTTACCCTGCCTGGCTACTGCCACGATCTCCCACCACAAATCAGGGAAATCAGGACTCTTGGACATGAAACTGGAAGCAAAATCCCAATGCTGTGTCAGACAGCATGACAAACTTTTACACTAGGAAACAAACTTAACAAACAGGAGAAAACAGCAGTTTCTTCAGTCTCTTAATTCAAAATACATTTTACTCATTAGCACAATCCTTGTAGTATTTGGCCCACTAAATCACCTGTCAACAGTTAGAAAACTGCTGAGACAACTTAAAACTGAGCCCAACTGCAGTGCTCACCACCATGTTCCTCCAGCTGCCCTGCAGCCTTTTGCTCTGTCCCAGTTATGTAGAGGGAGATTTACATCACGTGCTCTTGGTTTTCATTTTCAGCCACCTTATTCACAAAAACTCTATCGAAAACAAAGGTACACGATGATGAAGCAAGGCAGTGGAAGTGAACTCTTTCTCTTTAATCCATTTCTGTGCAGAAGCCTCCAGGGCTTTCAAGTATTGAGTATACTAGTTTTAGAGCAAATTCACCACTCTAGCCTCCATTCTACAAGCATTTTTTTAACATATACACAAACAGGCAAAAGGTCAAACTGAGATTATCAAGTCCTTGCCAGTATTTTTCATTGACCTGTGGCTATTTCAACATTTTCCTGTTCTGAGCTGGAGTAGTTAAAGGTTACTATAAAGTAAACTGTGTGAGATTGTTCCTATGCTCAGAGTGGCCACAAAGCTGTCTGGAGCTCCTGGAAGAGACTAACCTCCCATTCAGAGAAAAGTGAATGATCACAGATTACATGAGTTCTTCCTATTTCTACTTTTAACATTCATCCAGATATACCTTCAGTTAGCAACCTGAGCAAATAAAAATGAATGGCAAAATACAATGCCACATTTCACACACACTTAATCAAATCTTTTTAATATCAAGCTAATAAAAGAAAAATGTTTTTTGATGCTCTATATGGTAGATGCTATCACCAGCTGGTTCCACTGGGCTGCAGAGCCAGCAAAGTCCTTAATGTAGCTGAGAGACAGAATTCTGAAGAAGAATCTGATGCAACATTATAATCACCATAAATTTTTTGCCACATAAAAAATTGGAAACTCACTTAAATTCAGTAATCATGTATGAAACACAAGACACCAAGAAACAGCTACTCCTGTTCCTTTACAGATAAGGCATTTACTGTGCTTCTCAGGGAGTCCTAGGCAATTATGTCCACAGTAGATTATAGCCTCTATAGTGAGTCTTACTTTGTAACCCTAGCCAACCAACCATATCTGCACCACTTTTAACTACAGTGATGTTTTATAAATAATAGAATAAAGACAACTGAATGGTAAGTGAAGTAATTCAACCAATCAGTAACAACAGGAAGCTAAAATTAATATTAAGGAAAAAGGAAAAATAGACAACACAACCAGAAGATGACAAGTGAAAGCCAAAGAGAAAAGATGAAACCACACCAAAGTGTTACTTTAAATAAGTGTTTAATCAAATGCACAAGTCCAGTGCTCATTTGTTTCCCCATTTGCCCTGTCATAAACAATGAGCTATGCCACAGTGTTTCCAAGACGCCATGGGCGGTGAAGTTTCTGTAATTTAAGCCAATACTGCAAGGGAAAAAAGTCTTTAATGTAGAACACAATGAAAAGCTGATTATGAATTTGACACAAATTTTGCTTTGTTTGTATTCTTAAATTTATTTACATTTTAAACTGTTCTTTTTCATTGCTGACTACACAGCAGGGTCTTGCTATGCCAAAGCAGAGTTCCATTTTGCTTTGTTAAAAGCTCAGTTTTCTCAAAAACATTATTTTTGGACTGTGTTTTTTTCTGATTTGTTTTCAATGTTCAAAATGTTTCTTTACCCATAAAGGCCGAGTAAATTGACATCTGCCATCCTTGAATTTTATCCAAAAGTTATAACTGAAACTTTTTGTACAGGGCAATATCAAAATCCTTTGTCTTCATAAAACTTCTTACTTTTGTGAAAATACAAACAGACGTCATCAGTGACTTTGCATTACCTTATGTTACTGGATCCATCTGAAAAGTCAAGTAACATAATTACAGCTCTGCACAGCTGCAATATCTAAACTTCCAGTTATATAAAGTTCTAAGTAAAGCTGGGTGACATATAACACTGCTGTGTAAATAGCCTTCATTTGGAGGTTAAGAGTAAAGAGAAGTAAAAAATTCACATCAGCTTCTCATTTCTGTAACTACTTTTATGCCGTGAGCTATGTTTTAAGGACACTGAAGGTTGATTAGGTACATTTATAACTAAGATTCCTGGAACTGCAGAAAGCAGAAGAACAATCTAAGTCATTTTTCTTGCAGTGAAGGGTACTGAAAATAGAGCCAATCTTTTGTACACAGGCCGCAAGTCAGCCCAAGGCAATGCACACCAAATGTGATAATTATTATAAGAAATGCTCTACATTATTTCCAGCTATTAACAAGGAAAAAATATATGATATATAAGTCTGCATGCATACGCTGAGCTTTACCTGAAGCAAAATGAGAAAAAAATTATTTTTATTTTTTTTACAAAAGTTCATCTAGAGACTTAAGGTGTCCGTCACATATTAACAATGCCTATCAGCCAAGGTAGCTACTGAATATCTCTCTCTCAGAAGTCATTAATGAAAGGCACATAATCCCTTGCGGTATTTTCTTCACCAACAAACAAGCAAATCAAGTTACTCTCCGTCCTACCCGAAAACCTCCTGCCTGCTTTCCAGTCATCCCGTCACAAATATTTGGGTGGTAAGCTGAGTCTGGGAGAGTGCCGAGGGGAGTAACAGGGCAGGAGATGGAGCAGGATGCAGCTCCAAATTCCTAGGATCCACACCAGCATCATGAAGGGCATGATGGGGAGGTGAGCAGAGCTGCTACCCCTCAGTCCATCATCAGCTCCTTGACCCCAGAGAGGCATTGCCTTAAATAAGTCTCCAGCGTGGGAGACTTGGGAAGTTCTTGGGAAGTTGTAACCAGTCTCTTAAATCTTGACTTGAAAGTGAGCCACAGGTGAGTGAGCTGGCACAATATATATCACTCTGGAGAAATGGCATGAATGAAAGGAGCCAGGTTGTGTTGTAATTGCGGCCAGCTCTGGGAGAGACATGAGGCAAAACATACAGGGCACATTCCAGCAGTGCGACCTCGAAGAGATGATGGAAGGGTTTGGGTTGCCAAGAGTTGTGCTAAATGAAGCTGACAATGTCTCAGCCCATTGCAGCCACACAACTGTTCAACACCGCAGGGTAACTCCTTGGCTATTAAAATTGCCACAGAAATCCTGGGCAAAGGCAACAAACAGGTTTGTAACCCATGTGAACACTGCAGACAGGTTCTCAGACTTGGTCTCACAACCCCTTCCCATCCCACTCTGAGTCTTGGGGAAAACCCTCCTGGTCTAAACAAGGGTTGTTCCCCATCTTCCAACCTGTGCATGGAAACTACAGGGCCTAAACCAAGCCTGTTATAATGTCTACTGGCATTATTTAGCCAATTATGCAAGATTGGAGACATATACCAAAACTAAATTATATTATGGATAAAGTCAGAAGCAATAAACTTAATCATAGCATGAAAAATTCAGGTCAGACATCTGGAAAATCCTTCCCTGGAAAGGACAGAGAAACACCAGAACAGATGCCACATAATGTGTAACCAGCTTGTACACTACTACCGTTCAACTGCCTCTTTTTTGCTTTATCCTATCTGGTATTGCATTGTTCTGTAGTGTTTTTAAAGGGCCCACAGTGTGTATATTTGGCTGTAAATACAATGAATACTACTAATAAATGGTGACCATTAAAACAGATATCCAGAATCCACCTTACAAATATAGGGACCAAATCTTAAAGCCCCCTCCCTTTATTAATAGGCATAATTCTGATTTATGCTTTTAGCTCCATTACTAGCAGCATAAGTAGATGTTTGAGAAGAAACTGCTCTCATAATAGTTTTGCAGGATCAGGCCCTAAAAACAGAGGATACAGATGGTGAACACAAGATGCACACAGAGGGAAAACAACTCTCATTTTCCACGATGGCAGAATGCCAGTGAGTTAGAGCCTGCTAATGATGGTACAAGAGGAAGAACTGACAGGCATATGTGCCAAATTTACTCATATAAAGAGTGAATTGGGCATCAATATCTGTTGCAGCTAATCAACAAAATGAGATAAGTGGGGCAACAAATTATGCCCCTTTTAATCAACTAACACTGTCATCTCCTTTATAAACAGGGAGAGTTTCTAAATTTGTTTTTAGTAAGTTTGAAAAACTAAAAGAAGATGGAAACATCCTGTTAAGAAAATACTGGCTCAACTATCAAAGAACTTCCTACAGACTTTAGAGCAGCATCAAAAAACATAAAGAGCATCACTTCATGAAGGAAAGTCAAGGATGAAGAGCAGATTCATCACTTGGTCTTAAAAAGTTGTTTGAGAAAAGAATAAATTATTAGATCCTGACTGCAGACTTCAAAGAGCATGACTCTGGTATACCGATGAAGGAATAAAAGCTTGAAGAATTAGGCCTCTATTTTACTTACTGTTCACTGCCTCAGTCTAGACAACAACCAGATAATGTTGTGTTATTTCACCTCTTGTTATAAAAGGGAGCAGAAGGAAAACCCAGAATTATCTCCCTTCGGAATGCAAGTCTTCTCTGAAAAAAGATAAATGCCACTGACTCTTCTTGTATTCCGAAGGTGGCACCTGTACCACGTACACCTGGTGTGAACATCTGTAGGATACATGATTAGGTGAATTAACAATATGCTTAAGCAAGGCAGTCTGTGACAGAAATGTGTCAGTTTGGGATAAGTTACTGTAATCAACACACATCTAGTTATTGGCAGGCTTGTAACTAACAGAGATGCAGGGTGGAATTCCCATTCTCCTGCTACACCATCAGCCAGAACAGCTTCAGTACCATATCTATTTATATTTAAGCACTCCTCAGTGCAAAAGAGATCTGTTCCAGAACATAATGCTGCACAAAGAACAACCATTAACAAACGGGATTAAAAATTACTTAGGCGTTTAAAGAAACTTTTCCTAAAGTGATACAGGTCTGAACACACAGTTACTTAAACAACAACAAAAAACCCAAACGCAAATGTTTATATAGAAAATGATTAAGAAAATCTAGGCTTTCTTACAGATTTTAAAGCTCCTTGCACAGGATGCCAGCAGACATTGCAATCTGTACAAAAATATTTCAATAATATAGAGTTTTATTAAATCCAGTAATTCAAAACTGATTCAACTGACACCCAAATCTGGTTTACAAAAGACTCAGAATCTTCAGTAATCCAGTGTAAAATGATTTGCTGAACAAAATCACTTGACTACAGAAGGTGAAAACAAAACCTTTGGTTATAAATGCATAAGGTAACTGCCTGAGGAACAGCCCAACATTGCATTAGTCCTGCAATGACCCTTCATTTTTCTTTCCCTCTCTGTGAAAGGGAAATTAAATTCCCTTCAAAGTTTCCACTGTCAGTGAAAAACATTTCAACAATCCAAATACAGGATTTACTCCACTGACCACTAATGCCAAGGGTCCCAAAACCACTTAATCTGAAAGAAGATGAGTTTTTCAATTTGTAGCTGCATCTATAAAGCAATGAAAAATTGATGGTTTCCTTTCGACTGCCATAGAAAGGGCTGCTTTGTACGTTTCTTTCCTCAGGGAATCCATTGCTATAATTTTCCATTGGAAAGTTTCTGTATTCCTGCATTGCTAAAGTGACTGCGATGCTGACCTAATCTGGGTCATCAAAAACCTAGGATTAATCACATGTCTAAAAGCAAACAAACAAAAAATTAATTGTTACATAAATTTACTTGCTTATCTGTAATCACTTCTATCAAATACTCTGCTACATTCTTCAAAATGTTCAAACACACAGGCTGTGACTTCTGCTTTTTTCATCTATAAAAAAGTAACTTACACTTAATTTTTCTTTATTAGTAGTATCAACAGCATATGCACTGTGAACATCATCCACTGTGGGATGCCAAAGTAACAACAGAAACATTAATCTAGTCTCAGAAAGCCCTACAAGTTGGGTAAGTATTAACCTCAGACATTCTGAGGTTAAGCTGCTTGCCTATGGTCACACAGTGAATTTGACAGGACTAGAAATAAACCCCAAATTTCCCGATTCCTCAGCCCTATCATAAGGCAACACTGATGTAATTGCTAAATTTTAATTTAAAGGTCTGTACCATTCGTGTTTCTAAATCTCCAGAGCTTGTAACAGCAGGTATTAATGCTTTGCTTCAGGTTCAAGAGTACAAAGTACACTAAAAGCTGTTTTTAGGTTAATGGAAATGAAATGGCCCATCTCAAAACACAGTGCTGTTTAGAGCATGCTAATGCTTACAGAACTGTATGGAAATGTTAGGTATGCAGCTCTTGGGTTTGATTATTTCTGTCATCAGAGTTGGCAATGCAGTGCTCAGATCAGCTTTGCACAGAGTGGCCTGAGACATTTCCATACAGCTCCTCTTTCTGTAACCTTGACCCTGCCCTAGGTGGGATAAGTCTCCAGTGTTGGCAGGAAGTTACCTACCCTGCAATTACAGGACATTCTGATTCCTAAAAGATCAAGCAGCAGCTCATTAGAGGAACTGTTAGAGGACTCAACTGTCTCTTCCCCAGTCCCATTTCTCCTGACGCACGTGTGTGTCCAAAACGTCTCTCTGGAATAACCCCAAACTGTTTTTTTTTCAGAGGTCCCAAGAACCCCAAATGTGGAGAGCCAAGACACGCTGCAGGTATGCATCATTCAGAAACTCCTCATTTGCACAGGTCACAGAAGCAGCAAGGAGAAGCATGCACGCCTCAGACCACCATACAAGTGGACAATCCTTTCTGTGTCCAGAAACTACCTCCAGTATTCACCCAAAAACAGAGTCTGCCATTCCAGAATGTTTTTCACATGAAAACTAAAAGTTCAACATTTCTTTTTATTTTCACCTTCCCCACATTTTTATTAAAACTTTCCCCCTGGCTTTCATTCTTTACTGGTCTTAGTGGTCCTAGCTATTTTGTGGGTTAAGCAACATCTGCTCAGATAATCAGAAGACAAGAGATTAACAAGTCAAAGAACAGTCATTACCTGCAGACATTCTGAAAATACCCATCTCCACAAATCCAATGGACAGAACCATCAATTACAGTAATCCTAGAGGAAGGCAGTATTTCCATAGAAAGAGTATTTTAATCTTGAAAGTACAAAACTCCCAGTGAAACAGGTTTCTCTAGTTGCAAAAATATCAACTCCAGTACTTCAGGAAATAAACAATGAAATTAGTGTTTGCAATGCCATGAAACGAAAATTGTGTCATACTTCTAGTGATTAACCAGTTTTAGAATAAGGGACTACTTAGTAAGAGTAAAAAAAAACCCCAAACATTCAGACAGTAATAACATATATCCTTACTGACAATCACCTCTTCATAAACTTCTGGGACTACCTGCATGTACAATAGCATACATGTGTTTTAATACTGGAGCTTGAGGCATCCAGTTATCCCAGTTACTTAGATAATTCTAAAATAAAGATGTGCTTTCTTGAAGAACAACAGCCCTACTGTAATGAAAGAATCCTTTTTAACATCTACTAGGCTTTTAAAACTTCTTAAACTCTTGTTTAATTTTTAATTTGAAGAATCTTATTGGAAAAGACATTGCACTCAACTAAGAATCAGATGGAAATTTTATTGAACTACCTTGGATTTTGTTACGAAGGTTACTTGATATATATTTATATGCATATATACATATATATAAATCTAGAACTAGACTTTTGTTAATCAAGCATGTTTTGAGAACAGTTTTTGAGATGGGGTTTTATAATCAATTTTGAAAAGGTCATGTAAAAATTAATTTTCCTTCATTTTAAAAGTCTATTTTCATGTTAGTTTGAAAGTAAGTTTATAAAATTAGGATGTTGTTTTTCATTAACATCCTAAGACAAAAATTGAAAAATTATATACAAAAAGCATTATATAGTTTTCAAGCAAAAATTCTGAGAAAGTGTTTGTAAAATTAAAGTAACTTCTGAAAAGTGTTAGAAACATTATGAGTCGAGGACTTAAAACAACGTCCCCAGTTAAATAAAAAATGTCTGAATGGAAAATCACGTTGTCTAGGTAACTGTAATTTCAATTTGGTATCATAGCAGCAAACATGAGGAGACACAGGTAAGGCTGACACAAAATCTACCAGGCCTGTTACTACCTCAAATGACATAATTTCATAGCACCTCTCTGTACATGGGGAACAGCACAGGACAGACCAATTCATTCCCAGAGTAGAAAAATAAGACTAGACCGAATCACTTTCCCTGCCAGGGACCAGACTGGTCATTCTGCTGCAGACACCTGAGGTCTCATGGAGTCATCCGGATTGTGCTGAACACTCGTCCTGGGAAACTGAGTGTTCACTGTGCAACCCTGTATGCAGCCACCTACCAACGGAGGACAGCCCTACACTCAGGGAGACAGGCACCTTGTATAGACATTGAAACAGCAAATCTTACAACCCTCTGCAAACTTCAAATTCTTGGAAAATTTTGTGACAGCAGCTTGGGCGTGACAATGCACCTATTTAAAATAAATGAAATGCACTGACCACAATGTGCCACACTTTTTTTCAAGAGTCATTGCATTCACACTCAGACATAGGGGGTTTCCCACAGGACTGATGTGGGTCGATAGCCATTGCAGAAAGGACAGGCACTCTCCTTTCTGCCCAGGTCTGAACAAGAGAATGTGGAGCATATTTAGAACCTCCTCATTCCCAGCTGAACAAACTGGTCAGAGCTGTGGAATGATTTCCGGGAATTATGTGACCATGCTCTGCTTCCTTTTCTTCAGTCAAACAGACCATCCCCTTCTGAGCTGTTTGCCCTCTCTCGGGTAGGGGTAAGCCCTGCTAGCACAGCAGAGGCAGAGCCCCGATCAAGAAAAGCCAAGTGAGCTGTAAAGGGCAAATATGTACAAGAGGTGACATCTGGCAACAATATAAGGAAAATACCATTAAGTGGGTTACATAAACCAATGCCCTAAAACCCATGTATAAAGGCAGCTAAGGACATCTTGTCCAGACTGAAATGCCACCAGCTGAGCACTGTGAAAAGAACAAAATTAAAGTTATGCAATGCCTCGTATTAAGCCCAAAGTGCATAAAGTCAGGCCTTGCATTTTGACAACTATGTAAACCAAACTAGCTTATGTTGTTGGGTACAACCACTGAGCTCCTCCCCCTTGCCATGGCAAACAGGGGTGAGTGGGAGGAGGAGGGGCTCCCTCTGCCACAGGAGCCCCAGTCTGTGCTGCACACAACAGGCCTCCCATCCCCAGCCCCTCCAGGCAAGCCTCAAGAGGCAGGTGGTTCATGGTCCAGCTTACAGCAGAGGCTTACCAAAATAAGACAAGCCCAGCATTGTCAGAGAATTAAGGTCTGAACTGAAGTCAATCAATTACTCCAATGCATTTTCAGTGAGGCTATGGCAACACTCTCTGCACGGGTTAAAAATCTCTCTCTCTTTGATCACCATCATCCTCTGGTTCCCTAGCTGGACACTAATCTGTGCCATCCCCAACTTTTAAAGGCTACAGAAACAAGAGGAACCCATTCCTTCATTTCAAACCCCAGTGTTTTCCAAACAATTCTGAAGATTGAGAAGACAACAAGGGGATGTTCTCTTGCTCATGTTCAACACAAAATCCAGTGACCACTGTCAGGGATAGGCATGCAATTCTGCCTGCCTGGAGACAGAAGGGGCAGCTGAGATGAGCAGAGAGCAAGTGTTGTGCCTTTAGCCAATGGTGAAGTAGCTAGATAACTTTCTACCAATTATGTTAGAATATGCAAACCTTCTGATGTGTATAAATGCCTATTCTGTAAACAATAAGTTGTTACATTTCGGCACCCCTGAACATGCAGAGCAAGTGTGATTAATGTCGCCCCGTCCACCCCAACCGTGACATTATGGTGACCCCCGACGTGATTAAGGGGTACCCGCAACAACCACAGTTATCCAGTTGATATTTTAACATACGGTTGCTCAGCTTTAGCAACAGTGCCACTTAACTGCCATGCAGGTTGTGTGCTAAAGGTCTCCAGGCATGGAGTGAAGTACCAGAGAAATTTACGGATGTAGAGGTGCTTTGAGAGAAAGGTTTATGCAAAAAGTAATTCAGAGTTCACCAAGCCTTAAAACTCACTGAACCAATTCTAAACACACTTCTTGAATATTTTCCTTTTTTTGCTTATTCTTGTTTACTTTTCCTATTCGAGTAAGTCACTTGGGCACAAGCAGCCTCTTACAGCTAACAACAGTCTGTGCAGGGAAGCTTGTAGTCCAGCCTAGTTTAGCAAGTGCTGTTACCTTTGTATTACAGCACCTTCCACATCAGCAACCAAATCTCCCCTCCTGTTACAACTTGCCCTGA
This sequence comes from Calyptomena viridis, assembly GCA_013390005.1. NCBI lineage: Eukaryota > Metazoa > Chordata > Aves > Passeriformes > Eurylaimidae > Calyptomena > Calyptomena viridis. Next base: position 14,021 of record WEIV01006125.1, on the reverse strand, counting down.
AGAAGAACTTTCAATCCCAAAGCGCTGTCATTCCCTCTCTCCCTCAACCTAGGATAACTCCAGTTCCAGATAATTAAGCTATCATTCAGCAGAGCTGTGGGAATACTGCCATTTTCAGAAGCACCCACAATGGCTTTCTCAGGGAAAATTTCATATTTGAAAACTGATGTGAGGGCCAGCACCAAGTGTACCTATGATATGTTCCTTAGTGAAAGTCTTTACATCTCAGTCACAGTCCATGTGCGGTTCAGGGCCCTCTAAGAAAAGGGGAACACTAGGTTCCTAGCTTGTTATAGGAAGGAACCTGGCACAGCACTGGTTTCTATGCAATACAGCTCTTGAAGAAGCAATCAAACTTTTTATTATTCCCAGGAGTAATATAGTATCCAGAAATCAACACACAAGCAGAGGGCAAAGCATAACACACATCTGACAAATATTGCTTTCTAAATTTTACTGCAGGTATAGTTGCACAATGTTCACAATACTGTAACACTGTAGCTTTATCTCTTCCAGTCAACCAGTACCAAACTGATCCATCTTCACTCCTAGCAAAAGTAAATATTTCGGTCACTTCTCAGTAAAGTATAACATTTAAATAACACATAAATGCCAATTTCCCATTAGCTTTCTCTAAAGGGAATTGAATTTAAGACAAAAAAAAAGCTAATTAAAAAACTTCTACTGAGATTTAAAAGCTCAAGTAGTTCAAATGATTGCAAGATGTCTAGCAGTGTTATCATCAAGGGCAAAGTAACTTTCTTTGTCTTCTTACAGAGAAAATGGACTTTTATTATGCTGATAATCACACCTACACATGGAGTACCCATCACTGTTAGAAGCTGAAACCTATGAGCAAGTTTTATTTCTCATTTTTAGAAAATTATAATCTTTCCAGATTGCTCACTCAGACTTTAGAACTGAGGGCTATGATTTTCCTAACAGTATCTATTGGTTCAATATCAAGTGTCCCTTAGGATCTTGTAAAGTATCTTTTTATTTAATAACACATGGAGACTCAAATATATACCAAATAAGAATTTCTAATTACAGCTGATATTTCTGAAATGGAAACTGACATAAAATATCCATGGTGATATATTTGTGGATCATTCATATTGGTCACTATCATTTTTAACATGAACTGAAAATTCACTTCTTAAAATTTCTACTGTACATTTCAGAAATATTTTAGAGAAATTAGAAGATCTATTAGTCCCCATGGTATAAGAATAAATATTTTAATATTTGTATCTGAAATTTTCATCAAAGAACAAAATAAGAGGAAGGGAACTCTGCTTTTAAGACCTATATGATGCCTCTTAACCATTTACAATCCTTGGACTCATTTTTTCACCCACTAATGTTGGCATAAAACATTCCACAACAGGCATCTACCCTTCCCAGGGGAAATCCCTCAAATATCCCAAAATTTGTTCTTAATATTTACTACCAATACTCCTTCCATGCTGTCACAAATGCTAAGTGACTTTCAAAGTTATTAAGACTGAAAGAACATCACTTGCAAAACAGAACAGTCCTCAAACTCTTTTACAACTGTGGCAGCCCTCAACAGCATCACACACAGCCTTAACATGTTGAGAAATATTCAAGCAAGCCACTGATGAGAAAATGTAGGATGCAGAGGAAGAAAACATTTGTTTCTCCATTCTTGACCATCTACCCTTTCCTGAGAAAACTACCCAAACATGCCAGATATCCTTTTTTTACTGAGGTTTTCCTCTTCTGTTCATTCTCTTTAGGTCAAGTATGCAAGTTTTCCCCACATCCAGACTAGTATTTGCGTTTTTCTGTCATGAGCATTGTGTTCAGGAAAAGTGTCAAGATTTACTTAGTAGGAACTGATGTAGAGAATGATTTACTGACAGGATTAACATTTCACTAGTAAAATCAAGCTGCATATCAAACACCTACTTTAGGGTAAAAGTGGTAAAAAAAAAAAAAAAAAAAAACAAAAGAAAAAAAAGAAGAAAAAAGAGAAAAAAAGAAATTAAAACTGTCCATTGTCAGAGTTACTGGCTGCTGATCACATTGCTTTTCAGTTTGCTCAGTTTTCTCTCATTGTTTCTTTGTACTCTTCTATTTGCCACTCTGTCTTGCCTTGTTGTCTTGTGAGTGCCTGACAAGATCCCTGGCCAGGGTCATCTTCTGTCCCCTGTGAGTACTAGAGCTGAGGACCATGGTTCCTGGCCACAGATGTTGTTCATTCAGGCAATATGTACAATAAGCAATAAGAGTGATGGAAAATTCCACTTGATTCAATGTAACTAGTGATTGTTACTTTTCAGCGTTTATATTTGTCTTCTGTCCCTAGGCAAAATCCTGCCCAAACTTCATACCCATCAGAGTACATCTGAGAGGAGGAGGAAAGGAGAAGGTTCCTACAAGGAACCCAGGAGGTTGGAAAACAACTGGCTTTTTCCCATCAAATGTCCTGGGCAACTCCTTTTGCATTTTGCCAGGCCCCCGATCATAGGAATTTGATCCCATCTTTGTGTTAAATTATTTAGTTTGCTTAGGAGTTCACTGAGAGCTGATAAGCTGCCTATCATGACCGATCTGAAACTGGAAAATGGTCATGCACATTTTAAAAACAGTCTGTTTATCACATCATATATATTGATTATCTTTTGGAAACATTCCAAGAGACATCATTCTGGAAGTCAATCTAAAATAAATATGACCTAAATTTATCCAGGACAGGTTGGATGAAGTGTTGTTACTAGGCACCCAATTGTTTTTTTTTTCCTGTAACAAACTGTACACATTTAAACAATATATAACTATCTATATATTAACATCACAGCCTCCTGACAATTATGAATCATGAAATAGGATTTTAATGTAGCTTGTTTCACTTGCATGCATTGATATTTGAAAAAGTTCAGTTGGCATTCTCTAAGTACTGAAACACCTTTCAAAATTCTAAAATTTTGTCATTAAAGAGGCCTGGTGTATGCACTGAACTAACCCCAGACATCTACCTGTGACCTGCCAGAAAGACAAACAAATGCTGTCAGGCAGGAATAAGCACACTGCAGAATGTTGAAGCATAAACAAAAGTATGATTGAAAACACTGTGAAAGAAAAGATGCAGATCTGCAACCCTGCCGCTAATAAAGAACTATCACTCAGCCTCTGTGTCTGACAGCAAACCTGCTACAGAAAGTTATACCTGGCTGAAGCTGGGACATGGAAGTTGTCCTTGGAACCAAGATTCAGATCATTCGGTGCTTGAGAAAAGGTGTTAGCCTTTGATTTCCATATAAAGACAAGTGACCACTAATTATTGTGTAAATTAATTGTTTCTCAGGGTTGATTGCTGCCACTATTTATTGCTACATCCTGATGAAATCAGGTTCTGTTTAGTATTGAAACATATTTACACCTTCCAGAAGCAGCAAGAGCAAGTTTCATTTTCAGCGGTCTACTTCAATGCCTCTTCCTCACTGGAATGAACTATGGATATATGCAGATATTTCTTGTGCAAATAGAATTACATTATATACCTGCTTCATTAATGTTGCTCATGAATAAGGATGAAGCATCGAGCAGAGAAAGCTGAATACTCTCTAAAAGGGGAAGAGAATATAACTCTGGAATAACTGATTTCTGCAATAAATAATTTATAAAAAATTTTTACAGGACGTACATTTTATGGAACATAAAACTAGTAGCATAAAGGATTGTTACCTTCTGGCAACTTATGGTCAAAGAGCTGTTCTCAATTCCTCCTTTCCTCCCCAGACCTTTGGACCTCCCTAAAGGACATTTGGAGTGTGGGGCATTGAGCTGAGGAAAAGACATGACTCTGTCTCAATTCTGCTGTGACTTCTCTCTTATCTACAAAAGTGACAAAGAAAGTGTCATCTGTTTTATACACTAGATCCAGGTAGCAATACTATACAGTGGGAGAGTAGGATTTCACTGTGATGTAAGAAGATCTAATGCTGCTGTGTTGGCAGCTGCAGCTCCACCACCTCTGAATGCACATTATGTCTAGAAAGCATTCAAACCTTCTAAAATACCTTGAAGGTAATGACACACTCAATTCTCCTTTGCCCAAGCTGTACTCCAACACAGCAAGCAGCAGACTCGGAAGCAGAAAGGTTTGTTTGCAAGCACAGTTTTTGGCACAAATGAGAGTAGCATGAGCAGAACATTCACCTTCTCTTCTACCACATGTTCTGCCTCATCTCTTCTGTTGTAAGAGGGGGAAGAGAAATGACCACTATAAGGATGGACATGACCCTAATAGGGAAGTTTTTCTTGAGGATTTCTACTTGAAGTCTGTATTCATTACATTACCATGATGTATCATACAAAGAAGCTTCTTGGAGTATCCAGCTCACTATATTAAAAAATGTTACTAAATTAAAATGGATCATGCTACTTTTCTCCTATCCTCCCTCCTCCTGTCCCCCCACACACCATGAATATATTTTGGAAGAAAAGAATACACCCACTACTTAAGCAGATTCTAAGTATTTCACAGGCTGTATGCATGTAAGGAGGAAACAATATATCATTTCAGCAAATCTGCAATGCTCCTTGCCTACAGAAAAAAAAAAAAAAAGGCAGAATTTCTAGCAATACAAACATTTGGAAAATCAGTACCCTGGGAAGTAGGGACAAAACTGTAGCAATGACTGAGACCTCCTGTGAATAATTAATGACATTCTTTCAGACAGTGACTTATGCCTGAATTCCTGAAGGAAATAGTCTACTTTAAACTGGTTTATTAAAGCTGTATGCTAAGGAAAATCTAAACTCAGTTTAACAAAGCAATCTGACCAATTTGTGATGCGTTTTCCCCCTCTAGTTCTTCATGTGCTATTCAAACACATACAGTACATAATTAAATCAAGGATGGCTAAAATATCTCACTTGCTAAATTACTATACATTTGCCTAATTAAGCAATTACAACCCAACTGTTGTCACAGACATTTGCTGAGTAATCTCCATTCCACTGTAGGGTTGAGCACAACTAGAGGAAGTAATAACACACAAAAATTGCTATACTTAGATGCTCAGCAGGCACTACGGATAAATCAAAAAGAGGTTCATAACTTTAGAGGAACCAGAGCTTTAATTTACAATGGAGAGATTAACAATGCAATTAATAAGAATCATAACAAAACTGAAATCCTCTAACCATGCATCTTTGGGAAAAGCAAACAAATAAACCCCAAACCAAAGCCAGATGTTGGTGCACTCTGCTTCTGATCCGTGATCTACCCTCTTCCTTCCCTGCCAGTCTCTTGTTAAAATGAAAGTTTGATTTCATACCAACTCCACACTTAAGAACAAGACTTCCAGGAAGCTTTTCTTTTCCTACCATGTAGGCAACAAGCAATGATAGGATCAGATAAAAGCAGATAATGAGTCTCATTAAAAAACTCCTCTTGTGCTTCAAAGGTGCTTAACTCTATTAGAGGTGAAACTGAGAGCACATACACCTAAAAACACAACAGTCACACATGTAGAAGAGGCCCTATGCTACAGAAACTGCATTTCTTGCCGCAAACCAAACAGCCACATCAAATGGCAAAACACTTTTCTGAAATGCATGGATTTTATGTGATAAGACAATATTAGACAGGGTACTGGGTATGCCGTGCATTTAAAGGGTTTCTAAACAGCTAAGTGCGAAACATTCCCACAGTCAAAGGATGCACAGTCTAAGTGATTGCTCTTTTTTTTTTTTTTGCAATGAGCACGTGGCATGGCAGAAGCTCAGCACACTGACCTGCCTCAAATCACTTGTCCAGTAAATGTCCCGCGGCATAGCCATGTGTTACAGATCCCACATTTCAGTCTCAGAGGCGTCGCAGGGAAGGCTGCAGCAGACCCACTGCTGCCCTTGGGCACATGTGCAATGGTCACTACCACTTCCTACATCCCACCCATCTGCTGAGATCATAGCACCTGAACTCTTCTCAGAGAAGTCAAAAGTGTTTCACAGGGCCTGGAATCTCTGGCTTTCAAACATAGGCACTAAGGGAATGAAATGCCTGACCTTTAAGAGAAGACAGAAAACTGCCTGCAAAACTTCTGCAGAAAAAACAAATTCAATCCTATCAAATTTGACTTCTAAAGAGAAAGAGAAGTTTATATATAAATTCAGATTATTACTGGAATTACTGGGAATTCAAAGATGAAATAATTATATTGAAATAAATTAGATAATTATTATTGAAAGCTAGATGCAAGTTTGAAAATTAAACCAGTTCAGAGATGTATAGAATGCCCAAATGAATTATATGCACCTTTTTTTAACAAAACAGTGTTTATTCATTTGCTAAATCTATTACATTAGTGAGACCTCTTAAATATCTTTATAGATACTTATGCAAAGCTGTAAAAATATCACACTTCATATCAACTTGTCAATAATGAATCTTTTTTTTCTTCATGAATGATACAACCACTGGTTTTATCAGCAACATTTTTAAATTGCTGCAGAAATAGAGGATGCATAAAATATACTTTCATCTTTGTTTCAAAGTTTGTATTACAAACATCTTTAGCTAAAATAATAAATCAATTCTCTGATGGACAATGTTCATCCTGATTCTGTGAAGAAAATTGATAAAATTATTTATTAGCAATGAATCCAACAGTTTTCAGTGCCATCCAGGTCAAATTTAGCTAGAAACTGACCCTAATCCTAAATCAGATTTTCTAGCCAGCCTCTATTCTGCCAGCACAGAAAAGCTACAGATAACAGAACAGAGAAATGCAACAATACCAAACAGGAACATTCATTTTTAAAGACAAAATAGATTTAGCATACAGAATTATGACTAAATTTCCTGTTAGGCAGAAGAAATATAAAATAACACAAAATAAAAAGCTGCCTGGTGCAGAATATTGCTGAAAATACAGTGTTTCCACTGAAGCCATCTCTGAGACCAGACAGGGTCCCAGACAGGAATGGAGATGATGCTGAGAGCAGTGCTGTAAGTCAAGGGGACTTTTTTAATAAATTCTGCTCTCCCTTTCCGGGTGTCAGCTTCTCAACAACTCTACTACATTCAATTCCATATTTTGATGGTACTTTTTTTGTGTTTGTTTTTTTTTTTTTTCTTTTTTCCTTAGGGTTTTGGAAATAAATGAAAATCAATGTCTACAAGAATGTTTCTATTTCGAAGTTAATACTATTACACTGTTCTCTTCATGTCCCTCTGGAAATGTAAAAAGGCCTTGTAACAGTAACATATTACACATATTCTCAGTATGGGTCCCAGCAACAGATAGGAATCCAGACCCACCATCTAAACTACACCAATAGCCATACAATAACCTCTTCCCTATTGGTAGAAGCATTTTGTTCTTAACATCTATCTTCACAATTTCATACATTATTTACAGGGTAAAGAAGGACAGCACAGAAACATCACCTCTCATTCTATAATTAACACGCACTTCCATGGATTATGCAACAGTACTTAAATCTAGGCAGGTTCGTGTTTGGGGGTTTTTTTGAGCTTTGTTTGCAAGCTGTGATCCATGGATTTATTAATGTTGTTACTTTAACAGAAGCTTAATTCACAGTCAATATCTATTTCTTGATTTTTATAGAGTTAAACTTTGCCTTCTCCTAGGTAAACAGGTCTGTCAGCCAAAAGTTTCAATAATGACAGAGAAACAATGCAGATGGAAATGTTGTGGTCACTAGGTGTCACAAAAAGATGGAGGATGGAGCCATGCTGTACAGGCAGAGTCCAAAAAGGTTCCCAGAAGCTTTTTCCACCAAACCCTTGGGTACCAGTTACTGTCCACAGCAATAAAACTAAACCCTCCTGGCAACAGACCTAAAGAAAAAGCCAGTTTGAACACCACCCTTCCCAAAAACATGCATCCTATCAACCACCTCTAACAGCAGATTTTAGATTATAAGAGTAATTCACATTACAACACAATTAAAATCTGTTCAGCTAAAAAACTGACCCTCGGTGAACTCTCTCTCACCTCCATTCTGGGCTCCCCTGTCAGAAGAAAACTCTGTCTTCTGCTGTGAGGCTGTAAAAAGCCCAAGTACCAACTGCTCCCACAAAAATCATGAAAGATATAAATTCGAAGACTGGGAGGTTTACTTCTTTTTCCATTTGCTCTGCTTTCTGTTCACCTCAGAGAAGCTTGTTTGGTGGGCCAGTTGTCACTGTGGAGCAGGTGGTTCAATTCTTGAGGCTCTACAGCTATTCCAGGTTCAGTTTCTCTCTATTTTGATGCTGGATAGTGGGACCCTGCACCTAAGCTGCTGGTTCTCATGACACCACTCCTCCTCTTAGTCTGCTAGTTATGTTGGTTGCTCAACATTGCCTCTCATGGCTTCGCAATTTCTGCGTGTACTTTATAGCCTGAGCTTTTCTACTTCAGCCTTAGTCTGCCTGTCCACTGGGCAAAGCTGCCACTCCGACAGGAGAAGAGCCACACAGATCTAATGTCTAGAAGGGAAGGGACTCTTCCTAACTGAAGGGCTTTTTCTTTCCCTTGAGAAGAGGATTCTTGGAGCCAACTTTGCCTAGCAGTTCCTCACACCAGGTGACTGGAAGAGAAAATAGTGAGTAGAAGTATCTGGGAGAGATCTACAACAGCTGAAGCTAGCCATGTGTGTGGCTCAAGGACTATGACAAGGTTTGTGCTAGGATCAGTGGAGAACTCCAGAATGAGTGGAAGTTTTGGGAGGCTCTGGGCCTTGGTGTGGGGACCTTCACTGAACTTTGTAGGGGGTGCTAGGCAAGGGAAAGAACAGAAAGGACTCCATGAAAAGACATTTTAGAATCGGAGTTTAACTGCAACCAGTATCTCCTTCTATTCCAGCAAGGGTGCACCCTAGACTACTTTACTTCCTACAGAACTGTTCTCTTTGTGTTTTGGTTTTGTGGAGGGCTGATGCAATGAGCTCTGTGTCTGTGACTGAGGTGGTCTGGCAAAAGTAAGACATTTTTTTATTGCAGAAGTCCAGACGGGTGATACAGACACCACTGGCACACCCACATCAAAACACCGTTCACCATTACCCTTTAATTGACATAATGCAGCTGAGCTGGGGATTGTACAAAGTTAAGCTGCAGGCCTTAAGACAACTTTACCGCAGTGTCCATGGTCTCTCACCTTCCTACCCCTGCTCTGTGGCAGTACAAATAATAATATCAGATGCCCACAAGAAAACCCTTGGGCTTAGGTTTCTGAGATGCTGAATACTTACGGATCCTGTTCAGTCTGAGTTGTGACTGATTACCTGCTCTGAAAAATGACACCCCTGCTCATGAGAACCCCTAATCAGAGACCTGTGAAAACATTTACTCCACATCAACCTTCCATAACTGACAAAGAGACTATGGCCAGAGAACATCAATCAACCTGAGTTAAATAGCGATTAGGACTATTGTCCGACAGAATAAGATTTAGAGGAAGAAAGCACAATTCATCAGGCATCAGTTAGGAAAAAAAAAAAGCACTTAAATAATGTGCTTTTTGCAGCATGCAACAAAACATTATTCATCCTGCAATCTTAGCAGCTTGTGTTAAACTGAACCAGTCACAGCTGACCTTCCTCAGTCACTCTGACAAATCTGTATCAGTTGTCCTTATTACATAAAAGATAATCAATCAGAAACTGCAGAACAATGGCCTTATGAGGGTTCATAAAAATTGAATGCAAATCCTCTATGCCACTCAGGGACAAGCTATTCCCAGAACTACAGACACACGTCTGTGTCAGAGTCAACATAATTTTTTTTTTTTTTTAAGGCCCAAGAAGGGAGCTTGCTGATTGCCTCAAAAGGGACAACTGCTTGAAAGCTAGTTATGTTTCCCTGTTATGGTGCAACTCCTTCATCTTCCTTCATTACTTTAGCACAGAATGAGAAAGTTATTTATACAAGTAGCTGCTGTAAATTACTTTTTTTAAGTATTCTGGTATTACTGTGCTGTACATGCTCTATGCTAAAAACTTAGCTAATTTATACACAAATTCCATTTCAGCAAGTTCTTCGTTACTAATTGAGATTATCAAGGAGAGACCTGGAGTGAGGACCCTTCCACTTTCCATCTTCTAGAACCTCTTCCTATGTGACAGGCCGGGCTGGCTTCACATCACTGATTTCTAATGCAGAGCATAGAAAGTACCACTGTCACACATGATTAAAACAAGCTAATACCTTCAATTTTCAAGGGAGATATGAATCAGAAAAACAATTATTAAGGAAGAAATGAGATCCTGAGTGCTTAAGTCGTACTCCTAGAGGTCACCAGAATTGCAGTTTCTCATATATCTCCAAAAGAAGAAATATGAGATCTTGTTCAAAATAGTAATGGGCTGCTGCATATCACATTTAGAAGTCCAGATGCCTGTTAGAAAAGTCAATAGCTGATAGTCAGGGATCCTGTTTGGTATACATGAAAAGCAGCTGTTACTAATATACTTAGTTAAACCTGACACCATCAAGCTTATTTTCAATCACTGCTGGGTCAACTACTATTTATTCCTCCCCCCACAAGCCTACACATCCCCTTCCTCAAATAAAAACCTCATGGTTTAAAACCCAAATGCCCTTCATCAAACTTTATATCATTAAATATAATTTTATTGGTTTTTTTTTCTCCCAATACCAAATATTAAAATCTTAAATCAAAATCCAAGCATTGTTTTTGGTCCTAATTTAATGGAACAAAACCTTAATATTTGAAAAACCCAGTGTCATTCTGCTTCCCTTTTAATGGTATTTTCTTCTCTAGTTATATTTTAAAGGTAAAAGTATTTTTCAGAAGATAAAACAGTAAAATCAAAATTTTTCAGCAATTAACAAAAATAAGAATAGTCTTTAATCTGCTGATCTTCACTTGAAAAACATAAAAAAAGGTCGATTGTATTTGGCAATTTTATCTGCTTTGACTATACAGCTTAACCAAGGTACTTCACTAGGTACTCTTGGAATCCATCTAAGCAATTAAAAGAGAACACACAAAACACTCCCTAACTTTTGCCACTACACACTGCATCCGTTAGCTCCTATATCCTCCATAATCACAGATAAATATACTGATAACTCACTGCTTTACGTTACTCAAAGGTAATCCAGGAATAAGTACAAACAGTTGATAAAACATTAGTTTTATTTTCACTTCTGAATAATGATAAAATAGTTAATACATAAGCCACTTTGCATATATAAAAGGGTAGCAATATCATATTTGGATCTGAAAGCCAAACAAGGCCTATGACATTTAAGAACTAGCACACAAGTGAAGCACTACATTTACAGTGAGAAAAAAACCCCCTCTCATCATCGAAGATATTGGAAGTCTCCACTGTGTGCTCCTTTTGGCTTTCATGGAAGACACATGCTGCTGTCCTCTCAAATTCTGCTTTAGTCCTCTGTTGCAAAGTAATCCCATAGTATACAATCAAAACCTAATCTGTATCAAGGGGACTTAGTTCCAAGGCCTCCACCTTGGACTGGGAAATTATAGAACCACACAATGCCCTTTCGTTTACACACTGTAGCTGCAAATTTAATAACATGGAGTGAATAAACCACATAGGTGTACAGTATCCACTGACACATTTCTACAAAGAAGACAATAACATTATCCACACATAACAGTTCCTTGGCACAGATATGTACATACTTCCTGTCCTGTGCACTTGTAAGCAAAGGTGAGTGGGGAGTAGTGTAACAACAGCAAGTTAATTTTAATTACTAGTGACAGATGCACACTCATAAATGCATTTGGCAAGTCAATCCATAAAATTATCTAGTAATTTGGTAATAATGATCTCAAATGCTTTGTTTTGTAGCAAATTCATCCTTTAAGCAAGATCTTTTCACAAACATGTCATACATGCTTACAGTCTCACAGATAACTTGGGTCTCCACTTTTCATGAGTGTGGGGAGGTGGGGAAAAAGGAAACAATACATAGCGCAATGCCATACTTTTAGCCAAGCAAATATAAAATACATTTGACAACTAACTACATGGAGACACTGCTGCCACTGTCAAATCTATATTTAAAATCTATATTTAAACATTTGCTTAAATAAGGGATTTAGACTCAAACGCTTGCTGAAGTCCATAAGACTCCATTATTACTTGCTGGGAGCACTCAAGCTCACAAGAAACAGAAGCAGGTGCACTACACCAATACAATGCATCCCTCTAAACCAGTCCTTAACACACACCTGCTCATGGCACCAGCATTGTTTGCAGGAGAAATGCAAAGTATGGATGATACACAAATGCATTTTCATAATCTTTTTCAGTAAGTCAAACAGACAGTATAGACTAGAGCAGTTTAAGCCTTGAATTTCATGACTTCCACAGTTCAATCAGTTTTAAATAACATGTGCCTTCTGTTATGTTGAAATTACTCATTGTATCTCAAACTGTGGCCAGGTAGAAATCTGCAG
>WEIV01006124.1:49899-66896 GCA_013390005.1 Calyptomena viridis | reverse complement strand
GGATTTTATTTAATGGTTTTCTCAACCTGATCTCAAGTATTCATAATTTCCATCATAAACTTGCATGAAATATTTGTCAAAGCTGGTATGATGTGGGGAAAGTGAACATACTAAACTGAGTTCTTATTTCTCCACAAGGGAGTGTAAAAAAGATGACTGCAGTGAAACAACAGTGCTCAGCTGCTCAAGAGGTTAAGCCAAGCTGTTTCTCTCACTGAAAACTGTTCCAGCAGAGTCCATAAGTAGGACTGGAAAACTAAAGCTCTGATTTCTAACCAAAAGTGTTGTGCACTCATATTAAATCCATATTTCTCTTTCTGAAAAACAGATTATGCTGGATGTTCAAGGTTAGACCAAGGAGATCTTGGAAAGAGAATACAGAATATTTTAATTGAATACTAAGACTATTGTCCCCGATCTCCTCTGAAATGGTGTTAGAAAGGAAAGCAATGTCATCAAAGTTGATTGTATGAGGATAATAATCTTAGCGAATATTGGAAGATGAGAAGATAATAACAGTGCAACTCAAGTCTTAGACTTTACACCTTCTCTATGTAAGACTGTTACTATATTTATCATTTGTAAGATATCCAGTCTAACAGGAACTTAATCTTCAACAAAAGTCCCTTCAAATTACTATTAATAACAACACCTTTTTTCCCCTAATGAATCTGCCCAAAATTAGCTCAAAATATATCATGGACTTAAATATTCAAACACAATGAGATAAATGTCCCCAAAGCTAATTCTAATCATATAAAATATTAACTCCTTAATTTAAAAGGAAATTCCTGGATTTTTTTTTCAGAAAACGGGGATTTTCAATGTTATTAGTGATTTATATGTCTTGCATGAAGTTTTTCTGTATATTCTTTAATACATGAAAGTCTCAAAGCAAAATTTTCAGTAAACAAAGACTCAGTTAGATTTTTAATATTAAACTGGGCCCGATATTGTTTAACTTATTCATTAATGACTTGGATGGAGGAGCAGATGCCTCCTCAGCAAGTTTGTTGATGACCAAGGTAAGAGGAGTGGCTGATACCCCAGAGGACTGTGCTGCCCTTCAAAAGGACTTTGACAGATTGGAGGGATGTGCAGAGAAGAACTGTCTGAAATTCAACAAAAGCAAATGTAGGGTCCTGCACCTGGGGAAGAATAACCCCAAGCATCAGCACACACCAGGGGCTGACCTGCTGGAGAGCAGCTCTGTGGAGAAGGTCCTGGCAGACAACTGTCCATCAACCAGCAGTGCCTTGTTGCCAAGAAGCCAATGGTATCCTGGGATGCATTAGGAAAAGCATTGCCAGCAGGTCAGGGAGGTGATGCTGTCCCTCTAATCTGCCCTGGTGAGGTGCATATGAAGTGCTGTGACCAGTTCTGGGCTCTTCAGTACGAGAGACATGGGGCTTCTGGAGTGGATCCAGCAGAGGGTGATGAAGACAATGAAGGGACTGGAACATCTCTCTTACAAGGAAAGGGTGAGGGAGTTGGGCCTGTTCACTTTCTAGAAGAGATGATGAGAGAGAACCTTAACCATGTCTGTCAGTATCTGCAGAGAAGTGTCAGAGGATGGAGCAGGCTCTGCTCAGGGGTGCCCAGCAATGGGACAAGAGGTAATGGGCAGAAACTGATGCACAGAAAGCTCCACCTGAATATGAGGAAGAACATGCAGTGATCAAGTACTGGAAGAGATTGCCCCAAAAGGCTGTGGAGTTTCCCTCACTGGAGATATTCCAGACTATCTGGATGCAACCGTGTGCCATGTGCTCTGGATGATCCTGCTTGAGCGGGGAGTTGAACCAGATGAGCCACTGTGGTCCTTTCCAAGCCTACCCATTCTGTGATATCTGATAGACTTATACACCTTATAACACTGGCTTAATTACAGTTTAGGGAAACAATGGCAGGCAAACAGATGAGCGTTCAGGCAAAATTCTTTCCCTCTCCCTTCATTCCTTGAATTCAGAGCTAGAGTAATAATAACAATTTTAAAAAGTAAAGCTGTCCAAAGAATTGCAACATCCCTATACAATACTTTCTGCATTGTGATAAGATGAAAGACAGAAAAGCAAAATGTCCTAATTTTTTGATAAAAAGGAGAATCCAGAAATGCAAAAGCAACTCTTCATTACTCCCTTAGCAGCATACTGGATGCAGCAAAAGTTGCAGCTACTGGAGACCAATTTCCAAAATAAGAGCAACTCTTCAATTTAAAATTGATTTCAGTGTCATTGGAGTTGTGAGGAAGCCACACACAGACACACAAATCAACCACAGTAATACTCAATTCCAAGGAGAGGATTATGAAAAATAAGAAACTTTCTGAAAGCAAACAAAAAGGAACAGCTGAAAAGGTAAAAACAGTTATCCAGGCTAGAAATATTATTAAAAGACACTATTTTGCAAAGGTCATGGTAAATGTATAAAAATTTTCAAGGCTCTATTAAGGGAAGGGAAAAAAATATGTTACTTTTAAACTTGGAATACAAGACCCTATTAGAAGTAAAAGCCTTTTGCACAAAGCTGTAGTTATCGCTTAATTAAAGAGGAGAACTGCTAAGAAACTATATTTAACACAATAAAGCAGACCTAGCATCCTGCCTACATACAAAAATAAACACCACTATCCACTATGAAAGAAACCCAAACCAACTCGAGTTCATAAACTTATCAAAAGGAACCACTAAAGAAACTTTAGGGTCCATAGATCCCTGACCTGTAGACAGAGTGCTGATGCCCCAGAACAAAAGGTTACAGTATGGGAGCCTTCTGTTAAATAGAACATTTTCTAGGACAGGGTGTCTACAGGCACCTTCGTGGGATTTTACCCATTTCCATGTATTCCTTCCAGCTCACTGTTATGAACGAAATGCAGTATATATCTAGTGCTACGTATTAAAAAACACTTAGAGATTAGCACCTTTTGATCTCGGTTTGGATGCCTCAAATCTTCCACAGAGAAGGGTAAGACAGCAGGGAATCCACTGGTACCTTCCTTTGTTGTGCATTTTCAAACCCTACTAATAGTTTTGACATAGTTCTTGAGAAATTAATTCTTCAGGAAACCAGCTCATAAGCCAGTGGCCATGTTCTCTGTTTGCTGTGGCTTTAACATGATCCTCAGCAGTGTTGGACTGACATATTTTAACTGATTGATGCATCCCAGCACATCTGGCCCTCCAACAGCTGGATCATGTATGTAAAAATGAAATCATGTCAATAAACAAAACAGATATAGACAACAGGTTCCCAGGTTCACTGAATATTTCCAGTCCTTCTAATTTATTTATTAATGTCCTGACGCTTTAAAAATGTGAAATATTTGAAAGAAAATCAGAGTATTTGCAAACTCTTTTTTTGGTCTTGTTTTATTTTAGCTAAATTGTGACTCTGCCTACTCAAATGGACATATTTATGAAATATAAATGTAGCAGATGCTTACAAATATGCCCTACTTTTACAGTCAACTCTTCTTTGCACATTTTTATTAGGTAGTAACACGCAGAGCTTCCACACAGTTTTTGAGGCAGAAAGGATCAGTTTTCTTTGAAAAGCAAACACAGCCATGTAATAAGCAAGTACATTTCCAAACAGAGTCTGTGTGCATATCACAATAGGCTCCATTGAGGAAATATTTGAGGAAAGATTCTTATACCCAATTCTCATGGACCTGTGATTACATGGTGATGAAATCTAATTTATTACATTATTCACCAGAGAGAAGTTCTGGTACTTTTGGCAGATTTCTCAGCATGCAAACAAACAAATGACTGCCTACATTGCCCAACATAGAATTTGCTGTTCTTTGTTTTCCCCATAAATGTCTACACTTTATAGCTGCTCTGGGCCAGTGATACAAATAAAATAAGAAAGAAAGCGGAAGTCAGCGGAACAAGGGGAGGAAGAACTATAACTAGAAGAGCAAAATATTTGTGATTAATGAAGGCTTCTGGTAGCACAAACCTCATAGTAGTAATTATGCAGCATCAAATATAGTTCCAAAAATAATAGCAATGTACTATGACTCTGTTGAAATGCACTCCACAGACTTACTTTTAATACTACAGAGGCTCAGACAGAACACATGGAAGAGATGAAGATCTCAAGATACACTACTGAGATTAGCATCTTGTCTTTAATTCAGTGTATGGAAGAGACATAGCAAATCTATGTTGTTCTAAAAAAGCATAGGTAAGTTATTGTCTAAGTCTAGAAAGATTATGCAAGCTCTCAACAAAACACAGCAAGGCAGCTTATCTTTAAACTATATACTATAACCTTTTTTTTATAAGTAAATATTAGCATAATGACAGCAGCTTTTTATTTAAAAAAAAAACCATAATTACAATGGTAGCTTTTCTTCTGCCATAAAATAATAATAAAAATATTGGAGAAAAGATGCTGTAGGCAGGTACTGTCCAGGGTGTCTGTTTGCTTTCTTGAGTTGCAGAGGTGGTCATTTTTTATAGAATAACACAAGAATGTCCATAAGAGAGATCCAGAGAGAATGTGAGGCAGAAAATTTCAAGTACAGAGTGATTTAAGGGATGGGAATTGTACTGTGGTAATAAATAAGATAAAAGAGGGCACTAAGTGTAAAGCAGGATATAAGAATACTGGAGAAAAATCTACAGGAAGCTAAATTTATGTAACTCTGTTGCTTGTGGAACAGTATGTTGTGTATTTCATTATGTCCTTTCCTTTTCCTCATGAACAGTTATTTTTCATGGACTATCCTTTCCCATCAACAAATCTGAGGCTGTACCTACAAAGTCCATCAGTACTTGAAAGCTCGAAACCTGCTTAGCTGAATGCAGGTACTGGCAGACATCCAAAGGCTTCCCGGGAACTCAGAACTTCCTGGGGGCTACCTGGGAGCACCTTTTACTAGTAACATGAGAGAAAGGAAAAACTTAAAGAATTGGAGTTTCCTAAAGGAAATTTTAGGACTCTACAACTCTTACTTCAATCCAGATGGGATCTACTCAGATCACTTCGCTTTCGTAACACAAGAATCTGAACGTGCATCTTTTTGAAACAACACGCAAACATTGCAAATTCTTCCTATGAAAAACATTTGATTTTAATAGACTCTGCTGTCTAAGATGAAGATACAATCTCTTTTATTAATTTTGACAAGTTCATCTTAATTGTTTTTAGTATTCTGTCACTGGCATTGTTCATTTTAAATACATACATCAATTGGAAGTGGCATTAGCACATTAGTTAAAGGTTAGTTGTTCAAGCAGCATGGTGTATTGAAAAGAAATATATCCTCATTTCATGAAACAAAAAAGACACCTTTTCTTCTAAATAATCTAACATCTAACATTTCAGCTGGCCAGATTTTGATGGCTGAAAGTATAACTTGAAATTCTTCATCTTAATTGCATTGTCTTCATGACAAACATATTTCTCCCTCATTCGGTCATTTGATTTCTATGTGTTTTGTATGAACCACTTCTTGTTTATGACTTCAGGTTGTGTTTTATCAACTCTTGTGACTTCTTTCTTGTTGTAAAGGGAATGGGATACAATTTATTAAATAAAACCCCACAAATTCTCCAGAACAACTGCAACAGAAATAATAAATACAACACACATGATTTGAAGTCATTAGAAAAACAATTCAGAAAAAAATGTGATAATGCCCTTAGATGTGTTAAATTAGCATTTAATTTAACAAAGCTGTTATTGTATATAATTTAGTAGCATTCAACTGTGAGGGAAGCATATCTGGGAGCTTGATGAGATACATTTATTATGGTTCAAACCTCGTTAATTTATTGTCACGTCAGCATCCCTCCCTTTTTTTTTTTTGTCAGTCAAGTCTGTCTGCCCTTGGTATTTCCAACATCAGTTCAGTCAAAACACGTATGTGTATTAGTTATTTGAGGCTTGAACAGTGGCTTCTTATATGTATGCACCACTTATGCTTCACTTAACAGACCACAGAGGGTTGGTGGTCGGAACTGGGTGTACCTCAGAGAAAATGCAGCAGCTTCTTAAGAGTCTGATCACAAAACTGGTTCTACCTGGCTGGTCAGTGGAAAACGTTTTGTAAATTTCAAACACTTTTTCTTTTTAAAAAACCATTGAAAATGCTAGAGGTTTTTTAAGTGCAGGGTATTTCTGATTTTTTTTTAATTTTATGATATTGCCTTTGTTCTAAAATTTTTTTCCCAATTACTCAAGGATTAATATATCTTAAATACCTGAAAATTAATTTATTTTAAAATGCTGTGCTTTTGCTTTACATATGACTTCCTGATTTATCTTTTTTTTTTAAATACATGTCTGTTTTCATATTTATGACATATTTAGGAACTACAGAGTAATAATGCACATAAGAGTAAAACTTTTTATGACAAGTAGGAAACATCTCTATCACAAGTTTTGCAAAAAGAGAGTCAATACCAAGAAATAACTATGCTTAAATCTGCTTTAGAAAGGTAATAGGAGGTTTTTTCTGCCATTATCCCAGATTATGACATATTTTGAGGCAATTTAAAAATTGGAAAATAGAATGAGATAGAATTCCTGAAAGAATTTTTAAATAGTAAAATTTCTCATAAAATTCCTCTTCCCTTGAAACACAAAACTCAAGTTTCAGCTTTGTAGCATTTATTGCTTTATTTCTGCATTCATCAAGCTAGAAAGCAATTTAAGGTTGAGGCCCCTTCTATACAGTGGTCATGCATTCTCTAAACGTTGTCCTTATGCTATTTACACTACATGCACCAGACAAAACCTGGGAGCAGGTGGGATTGTTTATTGGCCTTTGTTAGATTGAGACCCAAGAATCACTAAGAGAAAAACCTACTGCCAAACTCTGAGCTCATATAAATGCAACTGCATTAAATGACAATAAAAGACAACCCTCCTAATTAAACCTCATTAAGTACCTTTTTAGCAATCAGATGGTAATGATTTAACTGAGAAGAGCTGACCTATAAAATCTAATTCAGACCTAGCTAAAATCTATTTTGCCGCAGGCTCACTTTCCTTTTTTGTCATATGTCACAAATGATCTATTGATAAAAACAGAACTTGCCTTAAATAGCACAGCTATTGGGATTTGCAGAGTGTGACACTTACATATTTCACCCACATGAGACACATAAATTATTACCCAAACTTCTGTGATCAAATTTTACTGCATTCACTGGCATAAATAGACACAACCACTGAGGAACTCTTACAACACTTTGTCCTACAAGTGGCTGAAACTCACTGGGCCACACTGTTTCCCAGCCTTGGACTGATGTAGCACAGCTGATCTCATGCACCCCCACACAGATTCTCTCATTTCCCTCCAGTAAATCAGCTATGCTCAAAAGAAGAATAAAATTCAAAGCTGTCAAATTCTGTCCAGCCATTAGTTTCTCTAAGCCATAGGGAATTTGCAGCCAGATTATGACCACTCTATGTCATCTAAGTGATGTAAATGATCGTATTAGAAAATCTGACCAAATATAATGAGACAATTAAGGGCTTAGTTAAATCTGATTAAGGGCATGGGAAAATTCTCATGCACAGGGAGACTGCAAAAAAGACTTGTTTACCTGAAGGCAGATCTGAATAGGGAGAAACTTGAATAAAGAATGGAAATGCCAGCAGATCCAGAGCAGTAGGATCAGGAAATCTTTCCATCACTCACAGAGAAGCACAAGGATTGTGGGGTGGAATTCAAAGTGACATACATTAAATAAAATCATAGGAAGATATACCTACACGGGAACTAATGAGTACAAACAGTCGCACTGTAACTTTGCCAGATTTGCCTCATTCTTTATTTGGTATCATTTTTTTAAGGAGGAAAAAGATACCATTTTTAATTTGAAGAGGTTGTGTATAGCTCTTTTCTTCATTTTTTTGTACCATTCCTAAACCCTAAAACGGTATCCGTTAAATAAATTTATTATGAACCTCCCACACTTTTCTATTTTGCAGTCTAAGTGCTGTACAGGAGCTGCTTCTTTGGGATCTTCATGCCTGAAAACAAATTATGACAGTATTTCCCCACTCTGGCTAGACATTATGATGATAAAGGTCATATAAATGCGTCCATCCATCTTTGAAATATTTGTCCTCCTCATATGATTTTGAGATTGAGTTACATGTCTGTGAAGAGGAGCGTTCTTATTATTCACATTTACAAGTGTGGAGCTGAAGTATGAGGATAGAAAAAGGCCCAGGTAAAAAAAATATTTAAATCCCCCAGGAGAGACTTATTTCATAGAGTCAAGAACAGTTTGGGTTGGAACGGACCTTAAAGATCATCGAGTTCCAACTGGCCTGCCATGATTTAATATGACAATTCACTCTGTGGCAGAAATGCTTGTTAGTGGATATTAATCCAATCACCAGCTTTATCTTCTCTTCAGCTGCTTATTACTAACTGCTAGGAGCAAATTGGTCCAGAACCACTATACAAGCATCTTCTGTGGATGATAGAACTTCTTTATGAGCTTGCCACAGTAAGAAAGGTGAATTTCTGGTGACAGGTAAATGTCCATACTCCCTATGAAGGGAATATACAGAGTGAAATAGAATAGCCCCAAATAACTTCAAAAGTGGAAACATAAATAATGAAATCAGCAGAAAGAAACTATTTCCAGTCTAGAGGGATAAGTAAATAGCTATAGAAATAACCAAAAGTAATAAAATAAGCTGCTTGTTTTTCAGAGCACTATCCTTAGCAATTAAAACATCACTATGAAGAACACAACCTTGGGAAATGCCTAGGAATTGTTCCCAGCCACTCAATACAGCCATTCTTAATGTTTAGACTTTAATTGGTTTCTATAAACCTCTTTACCAGCTCATAATTTCATAGTTCTGCTACATTCCACCAATTAAAAGTAACTGCACTAATACAAACTTCTGTCAGTTTTTTAATTTGTTATAGTAAATTTTTCTGTAAATCCAGTCTAATGATTGAGAATTTGTCACCTTCTACTGCATTTTGGCTTTGAATTTATCCAACTGCCTCATAAAGTCTCCTTTGTAAATATTGCCAGCTGGAATTGCCACCTCATGGCCTTTCTGCCATTAGTCCTGTGCTATTATTTGAAAAGGATTTAATGGCAGCTTTGCCATTGACTTCAGTAGTATTGGAATAAAGCTACTTACAACGTAAGTGAAAAAAGAATTAGTTCACATTTGGTTTCATGAAAAGCCCCATCTTGATGAGACAAATTGCCATAGCTTTATACATAAATGCCTTCTTTACTTGGATAATAACCTTTCAGAGGATATTAGAATTTTATTGCACTTTTAAAAACAATTTCTACTGAGATTCATTCCAGCTGATACGTACTGTTTGATACTGCTCAGTACTACCAGAAAAATAATACCACCATTTTTCAATTTATTTGTTCTCTTGGAATTCTGAAAGGTTTTTGCTTTTAAATTATCTTCTGTCATCTGAATAAAGACTAAAAAAATGTCTGTGCCTAATACCCCTGATCTCAGCTGGATCTTCACTGCTAATGCATTTGTATGTCATATTTATTGCAGTACAATTTAAGGCAGTGAGTGCTGAATGCTTTTCAATTACATACAATTGGGAAGTTTTGGCCCCAAACTCCTTAACTTACAGTCTCATGCCTCTTACCTAAACTGCCAATAAAGAAAAATTAACCAAAATGCAGTGTTTTACCTAAAAAAAAGATAAAAGGAGAATTGCAGATCAGGAATGCACACAACTTCTTGTTAGACACCTAGCAAAGCTTTCCATTCAGGACATCATAGAAACATAGAAATGTCTGGGTTGGAAAGGACCTTATAGATCACCTCGTTCCAAGCTCCTGCTGTGGACAGGGTTGCTCACAGCTCCATCCAACCTGGCCTTGAGCACTCCCAGGGATGGGGCACTCACAGCTTCTCTGGGCAACCTGTGCCATGGCCGCTCCCCCTCACAGTCAAGGGTTTCTTCCTCGTATCTAATCTAGACCTGCTCTCTTTCAGTTAAAGCCACTACCCCTTTTCCTGTCACTACATGTCCTTACAGAAAGTCTCTCTCCATCTTTCTTTCAGGTTCCCTTCAGGTACTGGAAGGCTGCAACTAGGTCACCTCAAAGCCACCTCTTTTTCAGGCTGAACAAACCCAATTTGATTGGAAAGAATCAAAGGCATCTTTTAATGCCATTATATTGTTTCAGAAATCTGCTCCATTTGCTTATTTTGTGGCCTGGAAAGACCAAGCCCAGCCCAGGACCTTACTGTGCCAAGTGCTGTGCAAATGACCAAGTCCCTGATTTCATCAGCTTCTACTGAAGAAATAAGAGGAAATGGGCAGCTATGAAGACACTGTATTCTAAGGAAATGACCATTCTGTATTGGTCAGAATGGTGTCATCACAACAACAGCTTAACTGATGTCAAATGATAGAGGGATGGCATTAAGTTTCTAAATTCTGTTATCTGTGACATGGGGCTTTTACACAGTGTCTTCCTAAGAGGTCATCTCAGTTTTCCCTGCTGAACATTCAGGAGTTAAGAATTTGTACCCTCAGAAAAGGCATTGTTAAGAGGATGTTGAAAATGCCAAGAGTAAATGAATTATCACTCTGAAGTTTTCTGAAAATTCCAGCAATCATTGTCAGCATATCACTGTCTGCAATCAGAGCTATGCAATCAGAAGAAAGCTGTTCTCCCTATCTTCCTTCAAAAGCGAAAAACAAGCTTGATCTACACAAAAACTATCCCAACTTTAAATTGCAAATGTATATCTGATTGTCTGGTTTTGGTTTTTGAAGAGTTACAATTAATTTAGATTTGTAACTGCTTTTTAACCTTCTGTTTACAATAAATTTTTAAAGAAAAAATAAAGCTATTAAAGATATCCTTGATTCATTAAAATTTGGCTTATAGCTATTTCAGTGATTAACAGGCCTTGAGGGATGTTTCTTTAAATTCTTATAGCAACATGAAGCTCAGATTCTTTTTGTCAGTGATATATTGTACAATATTTACTGGATTTTCAAAGACCTATCGATAGAAAGGAATTCATGTGTTTCAAGCATGTAAGAAAACATAATTGCTCTTCATTAAATTTTGCATCCTTTGCCACCTTTAAATATAAATATAGATAAAAATACACTCTTTTTTTTTTCTACATGAGGCACATTGGACACCAAGGTAAAAAGGACTGTCTCCTTTTTTAGTGTGTAAGATCACCACATTAGACAAAGCTATAGACAGACAGAAAAAAGTGAGCAGTGTTTGGAATATCTACTCAGATTTCCACAGCTATTAATTATTACAGGTTTAACCAGATTTCATCCAATTCACCTTTATATAACATTTATTGCAACCACTTATAGAACAATACTTTACTAAGACCATTTTTGTTCTATTTATATCCACCCACCCAGTGTGGAAACTAGAAATTGCTCATTTAACTTCACCAAAACTTCTGAATTTCAGATTGCATGAGGCTTGTCAGGGCACACAATCCAGTGCTCTCAGACAACAGGAGAAGTTACATAGCACAAAGCACATGCAGCAACCTAATTGGGAAATTCAGATTGTTCCTAGTATCAAAAAATCCCCACAGGATATGCCGTGGTAACCCTGTGATTTGTCTTCTTTGCCACTCCTGATATTTGTGTTACACTGGAGCCTATGGCTGCAGAGCTTCATGTCCCTTCTCTAACAACAGCAGATTCCAAGCGTGGTATCCCACCATCAATCCTCCAGCTCACACTATTGCAGCAGATGGCACACACAAAACCAGGGTGTATTTGTGTAGTGAAAAAGTAAATAAAATTATATGACACTACAATGCTGACAGCAGTGGAAATGGTAATGAAAACCTATTAGCTTTAATGGTGCAAAAAATTATGTTACCAGAATTCATCACATATCAGAAGAGAAAAAAAAACCAACAAAAACGAACACAACTTTTAGTATAGTGCCTATGTAGTGACCTCTAAAGTGAAAAAAATAGGAGACAGAATGACTCTAGATGCATAAGAAGAATGCATAAAACCACATATACACGTTGATAGCACATTTTTCCCCTGATCTTCAGCTCCATATTCCTCAAAGGTACCATGATGATACACAAGAAAAGGGTATCTGCATCATAGACATGACCAGCAGCCTCTTAAAACTTTGCCTCCCAGAGCAGTTATTTTTACTACATTCTCTTTAGAAAGTTTTCTGCTTCTTATTGCCAATTTATCCAAAATGGGACAGTTAAATCTATTTTAAATTTCTTTTGGTGGATTCTAGGTACTTTGATATTCACTGTATTGCTCTTTCTCAGGAGTGAAACATCTCCTAAGGTTTGCAAGTCAGACCAGGATTTTCATTTGGTATGAGGCCAACATATAACAAGAAAAAGTCCTTTTATGTATCTGATTGTGTGCCTTAAATTCACTAATTTATGAGCACTGCATCTATCCTGTTCCAACACCTCCAGGGTAATTCTAAATCCATATGAACAGCATCTTTACTGTTGAAGGACAAGAGCCCCAGCACCAGATACTTTTGACATGTGTTATCTATATTAGGGTATTATAATACTTGTTGTAAGTTGCCACTTGGCCCACAGAGGCAACACCACGTGTCTAAATAAGTCAGACAAAAAAATCCCCAAAAAACAAGGGCAATGACTTTTCTTAGTTCACCCAAGACATCACAGGAACAGTCAGGCAGGAATAGGACCAATTCTTATGTGCTTCTAAATACCTTCTGAACTCCTTTGGGATTTGCAGTATGAGGAGCTTTCACAATTCCTGACAGAGAGCAGCTGTGTAATGCCTCTCTGAAGTCCTGCACATGATCCGAGGAAAGAAAAATGAGCAATACACAAACCTCTCACTTGTTTCAGAGCAAACTAGTAATACCAATTAAGCCATGCTCAAAAATACCCTGGAAAGTGGCAAAATTGGAGTATGCCCCTCTTCCTTCCATCAGTAAAAAATAAAAATAAAAACTAGGGTTCCTCACAAACCAGAAGATGCTGCTGAATTTAAATGAATTTTCATGTTCATCTTCTATCAATAGCAACTTGGAGATACCTTGGGCATTCCTCACAAGCCACTAAACACAAAGGATATACACCAATATAAAAAAAAAAAGAGGGAAAAAAATTGTAAAGTTCCAGCCCTGACGGAAGAAAATATAGTGTAAAAATACTTTAGGTGCTTTCCAAGGAATATAAAAATTCAGTTACTTAACATCCCAATAATTAGCTCTTTTCTCATCTACTTGTGTAAGTTTAATGCAAAGTCAAGCTGTATGTCCTTCACTCTTGTTATCCTGTGAAAAGATACTTTAATCACTCTTTATTCCATGTTTGGTACACTACACACATGGGCACAAGGAGATTAGTGAAATCAGATCTCTTTGTCTTTTACTATATGCAGCAGTGTAAATAAAAATAGAGAAAAGAGAGGAATGAGAACAGCTGAGAGGAGAGTCTCGACCAGGCAGAAAAATCCTCAAGGACTTACGAACAAACAAACCACTTCAGTGAGCCAATCTGTGGAGTCAACTGCATAAAGTGAATTAGTCAATCAAAACCCAACAAAAAGTTGTGCAACCACAACAAAAGACTTCATCATGTGCTTCTCTGTTTACTGTCCACTGGTATCTTCCCTCACAGTTTAAGAGAAGGTAAGGAAAATGGAAGAGAAGGACAGAGAGGGAGACAGCTTTTTGCCCAGCAGTAATAGCAGAGGCAGATGCAGATGGTACTTCAGGAATCAACCTGCCACCTTTACCTCTGGCTCTCCTTCTGCAGTATATGTGTGAGCAACACCTGCAGCAGCCATAAAGTTTATTTCCAAGTAGGTCAATTTTCCCAGGGGGTTTGAATATATTTTGTATTTTCTCCTGTGACTCAGCTGAGCTCAGTCTCTCTTCTGATTTGTATCACAGTGGGGAGGGCACATTCTGTGCACACAAACACTCCTGCACCAGAATAATAGAATAATTATTCCAAACATTGATTTCCATTGTTTTCTTATGGCATAACTTCTGTGGTGTCAGCAGCGAAATTTCACACTTTCCACAGTGCTATATTTGAATCATTCTGAAAAATGAGCATCATTTCACTACCAAATCTGTTGAATTCAACTAATTAGATGGATCACAACAGCTGAACTTCAGGCAGACACCAAGGGAAAGAAGAAACACATCTCTTTCACCAGTGTGTCAAAACCCACACAGCTTTAAGTTCTGACCAAGTGTTAACAAAGCACTAAAAATAAAAGCCTTAATTCTTACTGGTTTGATTAACAAATGTATATACATGTGTATATATATACACATGTAAAAATCTGTTCAGATCAGGTTAATAACCCTAAAATAACCCAGGTACTCTAAGAACAAATTATTTCTTGCTCAGCCACATCACTGAGTGATGCAATTTGCAAAAGTGCTGAGCACAACAGGCCCTTTTGACTATATTTATACAGCTCAGACCTGCTTCAGCACAAAGGGAAATAGCCAGTTGTAAGGGACTTCTATGAGGAACTTCGCTCCATAAATTTGTTTAACTTCCTTCTTGCATCATCCATCACTCAGATGAGCTTTCTTACTTCTCTGGAACATCTAAAAGTCTTACAAGTTAAAACCTAAAGGAGTGGGGTGCTTTACATGACAATATTTCCTCTGTTTCAACTTCACTGCCTGAACATTTCCTACTGCAGTACCAGCCTTGCCATTTTCACTACAGGACCTCTGGTCAACAGGGAATGTCATTAGTTAGTGCAGAGAGTTTTCCCCTTCCCTACAGAAATCAAACATGTCATCTCTACAGTGCTCTCAGTCTCTGTAAGCCAACAGTCACAGTCCTCATAGCCCTTTCAAACCAAGCAGGTTCTGCTCATAACACTTAGTCTGTGACAGGGAGTACGTTTATTGTTAATTACAATTTCTCAGATTCTTCAGCTGAAGAAAATTAATGTGGATGTTAGGCAAAGAGAAAGCCTGATGCAAAATTGTACGATTCCAGTATTTGAAGAGACCAGACATTTCAAGCTTCCCATAAAAGGAGATATTGAGGATTTAGCACTGATAAAAACCAGGTTACATTTTAGGTTGAAATTTTTCAAACTCTTGTTCTGAATACCTTCTGAGATTTGGGTATTTTTTTCTTTTAAATAAGAGAACTCAGCTTGTTAGCACTTATTAAACCCATCCTACAAATTATTTCATATTTACCAAATATGTAATGGTTTTTTTCCTAAGGAACACCAATATGCCCATTGACCCAGCTGAGAACAACAGACGTTCATTTGGATAAAACAACATAGTTTTTACTTTTTAATATTCTATATTTACTTTTTCCTCTTGTAAGTCCTATTCAAATTCTCTACTGGGATTTTTACTTTTTTCGTCATTGCATTTTTTGAGGGCTTACCTTGTCACTCATTAGAACCTTTCCAATGCAGTTCTGCCCAAGGGTTCTAACCTACATATCATTCCTGCCACTGCTCAGGCACGAAAACCCTGCACTCACCTCATGAAAGACAGATCAAACATTTTGGACCAAAGCTCCAGCTGGTATAAAACTGCAGGGTACAATATTTTAAAGAAATCTTTAAAATAGAACTTTCTCCCAAAAATGTGCATTACTCACAGCTGAGAACACAAACAGCAATGTGTTTGGAACTTTCTTACTCTCTAAACCAGGTGCTAAAAGCACAGCATGTGCACTATACTCAGTCACCACCAAATTCTCTGAGGTGACATCGATTTTGAGGTTTCACTGCAAACCACGAACTTTCACAGTTTAAGCTACCTGACCTATGTGATGTTGATGTTCCATAAATTTCATAGTTAAATTCACCTTAGTAGCCAAAATGCAGAATTTAGCACAGCACAACCAACCAGGCTTTGAAGTCTAATCTTGCCTAAACCAAGATATGATTTTGTCAGTGAAGATTATAACATTTATGCACTTCTCACTTGTCACGACAGATTTACTGCTTACTTTCTACAGCCTTTCCTGGGGCAAAGCGTATCCTTGCCATCCTAATGTCACAGTATATTTTACAAGCTTAAGTATAGTATACCTTAATATTTTAAGTTTTCCACATATGAAGATGGCACAAGTAGATGAAGTACAGATTTTGACAAACTTCTCATTGGTACCAGTTCTGCAGGGAACTTTAGGGAGGAAGCACAGGTTAGTGAGCAGATCAGGAGCCAAGCGAAAGCCAGGTTCTGAATCTGGCCTGCAAATGGTCCTAGGAAACACTCAGGCTCTTACTATAAAAGTTTCTTTGGCTTTTTTGGAGTTTAGATTTAAATGCATATGATAACATCTTATGTACAGCTGTATAGAATTTTCAAATCCTAACACTAATTTTTGAGTACCAGGAACTCTCCACATTGTTACCAGAGATTAGAATAATTCACCTCAGCAATGCTCAAGGTGTTTAGTGGGTTGTTTTGGATAAGAAAAAAACATTAAGGAGAGAGTAAAACATGAGTACTTCAGTAAAGAAGTATATTAAACAGACGTGAGAATTAGTTGGATTAGGACTACTGAAAGAGAACTAAATGATCTCTCAGAACTGCTGTTTTAAAATACTGAATGAATTATTTATGATGGAGCTGGACAGGAAGCAGATCAAGGAAACATGGCAAAAGGCATTACAATGTCCAATAACCACAAGCCTGGATATGAAATACCACCAGTCAAGTTTTGAACCATGACCCAAAATTTCCAAGAGGTCAGAACAGAAAAAAAACCCTCAAACTAAGTGCATGAGAGACATTTCTGTGTAAATGCCAGATACATTAAAGTAGCTTTTAGATTTTGAGTTCTTCACATACACATAGCCAATTTATCTCAAAATTCAAATTTTAAACAATTATCAATCACAGCTTTTCTAAAAATATCCTAGCTGTTCAGTCAGACCATCACCCCAAATTAAATTACCATGTTTAAAGCTCATGACTTTTGTAAAGTGGTGTATGAAACAGCCCTATTTTTCTGTTCTTACCAGTTTTCCAAGTAATTGTGTA